>JARFXV010000412.1:0-212500 GCA_031761425.1 Cosmopolites sordidus | reverse complement strand
GCTCTAATTTTCACAGTATTTTTTTTCGTCATTTCTAACAATATTTTCGATACCTTTAAGAAAAAAAAATAGTTGATTTTTTTTTAAATAGTTTTTCACCCCTACTTGTTCACCCCTTTAGTTGTTTTTGCTAATTGTTCTAAAACGGTTACACTAATAAAGAAGTATTACAACATTTTTTTATTTCGAATTTTAAGATTTCTCTAATTATGTTAATAAATTATGGTGTTAAGTCTGACATCTGGCAAGACCATGCAAAGCATTGTTTGTACATTTTTTTAGTCAGGTTATTTCCTGCAGCTATATATAATAGTATTGTGTAAATCACTCGGGTATCAATCTATTCGTTTTGTGATGAAATTTCAGGACGGTTCGTCAAAATATCATGTGGCATTATCAACTGTGAAAGTACCTTTGGTGCATTTGGTTCTTGATTTTCCGCTGTTGTCCTTCTTTAGGTTTTCTGAAGACAAACGGCCTTTCTGATGCAGTTTTCTGAATTTTCATTTTGTTTGAGGCCTTTTAAAATTTTTGGTAGTTCCTTCCTTCGTTGCATCTAGTAGTGTCAGTCGGAAGGATCTAGAAATTATGGTGTTACTGTCTGGATATCTGAAGGGTGATAGTAAGTACTGGAATTGAGGTATCGGTCGGTGTGAGTAGGCACATTTTACATGTTCTGTGTTCGGAAGATTTTCTTGTAATGAAGCGATTAACCACAGAATACAGTTCATCCTGGGATCGAACAGGATTAAAACTACAGTTTTTGGATCTCCTCATCACAAGAGAACTTGAGATGTGGGCACTTACTGATGCTATGGTGACGGCTGAGTGGAAATGGACATGGTACCCCTACGGTACCATAAAATATTGAAACTATTGAAAATTAAAAACAATTAGTTATTGTGCCAAAATTATGTTTTTTTATTCCATTTTCCGCATCAAGACACTGTTGGGTACGTTTAACCAAGTATAGATTTCTTTATGTCATGTTTCGGAATTGCCTCAATGATCCTCGTCACGGCCTCTTAGACTTGTGTAACAATGTGATAAAACGTTCGTTTTATGGCAAGTTTGTGTTACGGAAATGGAAAATAGTAACATGGAGATAAATCAGAAGAATACGGAGGATGTTAAAGCACACAGATTTGTTTTTTTTTTGCCAAAAAATCACGCCAATTTCATGAAACAGCGACGGTTTTCATCTTTTATCAAAAATTCGTAAATCATGTCTTTGAATGTATTTTATTCATCCGCATCTATCTTACAGTCGAATTCACTTTATAGGCGGCCATTTTCTGCACTTTTTCTTCCATGATTAAGCGTATCAACGTTTTAATAGGTCATCTCACTTTTATTAATTCCTGGAGGTTCCATTCTAGGGCTACTTTTAAAAGATTATTATTAGGTTTACGAAGCGTGTGTACCATTCACCCCTTCTTTCTGGTTCTTATTAGTCTTCCCACTTATTTTTATCCTGTCAGGTGAAGACGGTCCTCATTCTTGATCCAACTTGACTATCACGTATGAATTATTCTTCGTAGACTTATATTATTAATACAGACTTTTTCGTAAATATATAATACTTTCGGATATTTTGTATCGCATCGAGTTTTTCTTATTAATGTTTTGGAAAATCGGTTTAGAAAATCAAAAATATGCAAATCTGTATGCTGCTTAACGGAATGTTAAAAAAATATATAAATTTTAATTTTGAACAGAATGAATAATGTATAAGTTATGAAAACAATGGCATGATATCTAACAAACTGATTAAAAAATTGTTATATATGAGAATTTTTATGGAGTTCCATATTCAAAGGCCCGCGAATCTAATTTTTAATTATCAGTAGTATAATTTTTCATCAGTTTCTAGATAATGCAATAAAATTTAAAATATGACTGTTTTATACATTTTTAACTTGTTTTATACACTTTACTTTAACTTTACACTATACATTTTACTTTAACTGTTTTATACACTTTAACTTTCAAATAATTGAATGATTTGTCCTTTACTTTATGATAGTTCCTTTTTAAATTGAATAAAATTTTAACTTTGTTGTCTATCACTAATTTTATTTTTAACTTTGTGACTATAGTTTCGCAAACAGTGTTACATTATCAAACACGAGTTGGAATGTTAGATAATGTTCCTAAATCATTCCAGGTGTCGATCCGTTCGTTCTGTGAAGAGTCACGACGTTTCGCCAAAACTTAATTTGGCATTTTCAAGTGTTGACCGCTTCGAATGAAGAGTCCAACTGACGTGCACCATCCATTTGTGTGATGTGCATCAGGTGTTTGGACGGGCTGCCGACAGCGAGTGAGATCGGTGACGTGTACCGGTGGTTGCTCTCCCTTATATTGGCGGGCGGCGACTGCGCAGATAGTATCGCGGTAGTTCGGGGTTGTTTGCAGCGCTCGGCCTTGCTGCCGGGCGTCAGTTTATTGTTTTTTCCTCGTTGCCACGTTGCCGTGTTTGTTCTTTTTCAGAAGCAATTATCATACTTTTGGAATATTGCGAGCGTTGTCTCGCGTATTTAGCCCCTTTCTTCTATTTTAAAGGCTTCTCTGATTGTTCGCACCTTGTAGTTTTCTATATTCGCTATTTCTTTGGTTCCTTCAAAATTGATTTTATGTCCTGTTTGTAGATGGAGTTGAAACAGAGTAGAAGTGGTTTGTTTATTTTTTAACCACCATCGGTCTGTCCATAGATCTGCTGATTGAAAGAAAAATGTGTGTTCTTCAGGCAGTGTTCGGAGAGCTCCCCCACGTGTGGTGGAAAGTCTTCGTTCGTTGAAATTAGCTCCAGAGCTTCCTCTATAAGGATACTTGGGTATAGTATGTCCAGGCTTGCTAGTATGTCTAGTGCTCCATTTTGTTTCAGGACAGCGTACGTCATATACAGCAAAAAGGCTCTGTAAACAATCAAAATAACAAAAACAATGGACAGGGCGATTTTATCGTACCCAGCGTATTCTCCAAACTTGATCCCTTCGGATATTTCTCTCTTCCAATGCCTGCAACATCTACTTGGAAGTCCCGAAAAGGGACGCGCACACCGCTTTCGCCGTCGCACACCGCTTTTATTGTCACGGAGTACTTAGCGAAACGCGGTGTGGTAACACTGTCCCAGCCGCCTTACAGCCCCGACTTGGCACCACTGGACCTCTTCTTGTTCTCGAGGATCAAGAAGGAAGTTAAGGACCACCATTTCGGGACTTTTGTTGATTCTGTGAAGAGTCACAATGTTTCGTCAAAATCTCATTTGGCATTTTCAAGTGTTGTCCGCTTCCACTTTCAGTTCCGCTTCGACTGAGTCAGTTGGACTCTTCAGTCGAAGCGGACAACACTTGAGAATGCCAAATGAGATTTTGACAAAACGTCGACAATGACAATGACATGTTGAATCTATCCCAGAGTTTCTTAACATTTTCTGCCTTTCTGTTTATTTTTTTGACGCTGAAGTCGTAAACTATAAGACTACTGGGGATTGGGGGCTTTTGTATAAACGATATACTTTTATATAAACGATATAAGTGTTGAAAATTTTATTTAGAAAATTTTAAGTGATAATGTGCTTGTTTCATAGATTTGAGATTACGGGGGAGAGTGGGGGAATGACCCTAAGGATTTTGGGTGGGGAAATGGCCAAGAGTCTCAAAAGGCAAGGTCGATGCTAGCCCTTCATGTAAGCCTTTCCCTCACCGGGATCGTGATGGAATACTTATCGCTACCCTAATAATCTTCAATATAACCTTTCGTAATTAAATTATCAATATAGAACTATCAAAAATGTATTTATTACACATTATTTTGGTCTTAATAAAGATTTTATATTATATTGAAGATCAAGTTATATCCATTTGAAAACATTTTATGTTAAGAGTTGTCCCATAAGAGTGTCAGAACTTTAAAATGAAGCACAATGATGTTATGAGGATAATGTCTCCCTTGGCTTCGTCTGGTAGAATGCGTGGTATATTCTCGATGGTGGCCTGAATGTTTCATTTAGGGTCAAGAATTGTTCGCGGTTTTTTTCTGTAAACCCGAGATTTCACATAATCTCACAAAAACAATCTAAGGGTGTGAAATCACATGACCTTGGTTGTCAGTTGACTTTACCATTTCGTGAAATATCACGTTCAGGAATCTTTTTTTGTATGACAAGTCACACTATTAAAAGAAATGATTGTTTATATCCATATTTATCAGTTCAGACCAAAAATATTATTGATAGTATATGCCTAAAACATGCACCGTTAACAGTAGCATGATCTCCACCATCGTCATAAAAATAATAAGGTTCTATCACACTTTCAACCTAAAAATCTCACTAAATAGTGGTGAGGATGAAATGGTAACTCCTGAATCACTTGAGGATTTTATCGCCCTGAATCGGCATCAGAAGTGCGCCTCGTTCGAAAATAATAATTTTTCCTCAAAGTGGGGGTCACCTTTTGATGGTAGATACGAATCACTTCTACGCAGCTTTGAATCGTGTATATTTCTATGGTGTTCCTATTATTACTAGTGTTGCTATTATTACTTTCCAAAGTTCATAAATTCTTATTGGAAAACTCTTAATAAATATGTATATATACAGGGTGTCTCAATAGTGCGATATCGGTTGATATCTTGATAATGGAAAAGAGAAAAAATCTAAGTATAAGAGTTGTACAACTAAATTGGCTACATAATTTTATTTATACATGGTGTTTCACAAAACCGTGACGGCATAGTTTTGTTTTTTCTTATTCAACATCCTATATGTTTATGCATTTCTGCATTCTGCTATTGATTCTACTCATATTTCTTGAAACATATCCAATACCTAAACCCAATGTTTTTAACAATATCCGCCATTTTCTAAAAAATATCGTAGTTGCAGACTCTATTTTGCAGTGTCAGATATCATTAATTTTTTTATGTAATATCATTTTTGGTAGAAAGTTTAGTAAAACTATGACTTAATATTTAATGTGAACAATATTTGTCTATGTTATACAGGGTGTCCAGGATAACTGAGATAAATACAATAAATTTAAAACACAACAACAATGGTAAATATTGTTCTAGCGTAGCTTTTAAGAAGTCTTTATATGATACAGAAAAAAAGAGTGTACACCTTTCATAAATAGGAAAACATAATTCTATGATCTATTATTTTGACGATCGAAAAGAAATGTGAATATTCCATTACAACTAAAAGCACGCAGATAGCCTAGACCCCTTAGATATCATGACGTAGAAACAAATAAACTAAACGGTCAATTATTTGGACTTTATGAACAACAAATTGTGTAGTACGGTGTTCATTAACACAAAAATACATTTTTCTGGAGAGGAATTAATAAACATGATCTATATTCCATGCAGATAGATAAAAAACGAGGTAGGTCTTAAAAAATCCACAGCGAATAGAATAACTAGGTAATACAGGGTGCTTGGTGCATCGTTTGCCAAATTAAAATGGCTACTAGGAGGGTTCTTTTGCTATCTCCTCAGCCTCCATAAAGCATTATTGGACCCACAGTTTTTTTATGTTAATTATTTAATGGTTTATTTGAAAAAATCCAAAAGTCAGCATTGAAAAATCATTGGTATAGCCCCCAAATTCGTTTTTTATTTCAATGTGTAATGTTTTTTTTTATAGACTTGCAAAGTTTTTGGAAGAAGTAAAAATAAATTTAAAGCTCAATTTTGAATTGCATATAAAAAAAACTAAAAGCGATCATGCTAACGGTTTTCTAACATTTCTAACGGTATGCATTCATGCTTGAAAAACGTTTTACTAACTTCACTAATTTGCGAAGTTTGTGTATCGGGACGCATTAGACCGATATTCGACATTACTTATTTGCGTAAATTTTGATTTTCATAGAACCCTACAACATTACACATTAAAATAAAAAAATAATTTGAGGGATATACCAATAACTTTTTTTTAAATTCAAGTTTCAATGATGACTTTTGCAATTTTTTAAAAAAATAATTAAATAATTAACATAAAAAAACCTGTGGGCCCAATAATGCTTTATGGAGGCCGAGGAGATAGAAAAATACCCTCCTATCGGCCATTTTAATTTGACAAACAAAGTACCAAACACCCTATATATATTTCATCCACATCATATACAATTGGTATCTCGCTCCAAGAACTAAATCAAAATGATTTCGATCGAAGGCTTGAATTTTGTAACTGGGGAATAGAAAAAAATAAACAATCTAATTTTTTTGAATATATTTTATTCACGGTGAGGTAACTTTCCACAAAAATGGGTACGTCAACCGACATAACTTCCACTATCACAGCAAGAAAAATCCAAGATTCATTATCCCTTTAGATGATCAGCATATATGATCTTTTCATATGTGAGCTGGTATTATCGAAGATCGCCTCCTAGGACCACAATTTTTTTGAAAATAAAGTTAATGGTGATTGTTTTCTCATTTTTTTTTTAAAATAATTTTGAAGAGAATTGTGAAGAGTAGCGAGATATATGTGGTTACAGCTAGTCGGCGCTCCTTCACATTTTAGCAGGCCGGTGAGACAATATAAGAAATTAGAGACAATTAGAGACGGTGAGACAATTAAAGAATACGTTTATCAAATGCACCCACCACAATAGAGGATATGCAAATTAGAATAAGGAATGTGTTTCTGAATATTAATGAAGCAATTATTAAGAAGATATTAGAGATTATAAGATATAGAAGATTAAGATATAGAAGATATTAGATATAGAATATTAAGAAGCATTAGAGTCAATAGTTCTTTTGAACATAGGCTTAGAATTTGTGTATTTTTTTTCTTTATTTGAGTTTTTCGCCACTATTTAAAACTCAAAACATATAAAAAAAAACACCACTCTACCACCACTTCTACCACTCGGGTAGAACAAATTCATATATTAAAAATACTTCAGATTTTTTAGATAAAATTTCGAACATTAAAACTACAAACCAAAATTTAATGGTTAGTTTTGACGTCGTGAGTTTCTTTACTAATGTACCAGTTGATAAATCACTTTTAATAGTTAGAAAGAGATCAGAACATGACACAACATTAAAAGACCGCACTAAACTAATCATAAATACAATTTTGGAATTATTAACTCTGTGCTTAAGTACCACATATTTTCAATTAGAAAATGATTATTATAAACAAAATTTCGGAATGGCAATGGGTTATTCTCTTTCTCCTATGATGAGTAATATCTTTATGTAGGAACTCGAGAATGACATATTAAATAAATCTCTTTAAAAAAAAATTAATATGGCTTAGGTATGTTGATGATATTTTTGCTATATGGCAACATAGCATTGACGATCTAAATATTTTTTTACAAGATATAAATTCTCGAGAGCCTACAATTAAGTTTACTTTAGAGATGGAGAAGGAGAATAAATTGCCAATCCTCGACACTTTAATATTAAAACAAAACAACACATTAAAAACTACAGTTTACAGAAAACCGACAAACACGGATAGGTATCTCAATTTCTTTTCAAATCACTCAAAATCGATCAAAATAGGAGTAATTAAAAGTTTATATGACAGAGCAAAACTTGTTTGTACTGACAGTGATACACTACAAAAAGAAACAAATCACATAAAAGAAATTTTAATAAAAAAAATTACCCAAAAAAATTTATAGATAAATCGTTTAAAAATTATGATACTAGACAAAACAGACAAATTATTAATAACAATAATAACAACTCTCAAACAATTAACTTCACAATTCCTTATATCCGCGGTATTTCTGACACAATTAAAAGAGTAGGAAATAAATACAACATAAGAACGACATTTAAATCAAAAAATACTCTTAGATCTCTATTAACAAAGACTAAACTAAACAATATACAACAAGATACCAAAGATGTGCTTTATAAAATTCCCTGTGAATGTGGCAAATTCTATATAGGTGAGACATCTAGACCGTTAGATGTTAGAGTAAAAGAGCATAAAAACCTTCTTAGAAAGGGCGATTTTAATAAATCTAGAATTTGTCAACACGCATGGAAATCGGGTCATAAAATTAATTGGAATAATTCCAAAACGGTATTAAACGAATCGGTAACAAAATATAGAAGATGAAAAGAAACCCCTATAATTAATTTAAATAAACTAACTGTATTTCTATGCCTTCGGTAGATTTAAATTCAATATCGTTCCCGATTCTAAAGAATACAATAAACAATCATACAGTAAACATTACCTATATATATATTTTGGTAGTACGTCACTGTCATGAAAATCTATTGTTGTCAATGTGAGTATCGTTGACATATACAAAAAAGTATATTTACTTTCACTCGTTACTTTATATATTACAAATTAATATAATTTATTTTTTAGTTTAGTTTTGAAAACGGGGGGAGAATACCCTCCGAAATGTTAACGTTAAAAGTTTGTAAAAATTTTTTTTATAACATTTTTATATCTTTAAAATATTGTTCGTTAGGTAAATTAATTACAAAAAAGAATCACTGAGAAATTTATCTCCGTTTGGTTTTTTGTTTTTACTCAGTGATTCTTTCTTTAAATAAGAACATGTATTTTTGATGTTTTTTGAGTTTTAGATAGTGGCGAAAACCCCAAATAAAGGAAAAAAATATATGAACACGCCACAATCATTCAGACATTACTTAGAGTTTGTGTAGCACAAAATGGTAGACATATTGAACATTTAATTAAATGGTTGCAGTGACTTCGTCTTCGTAAATGTTTGTACTTATACTGTTTTACTAAAAACTAAATAATTAACTAAATTTTATGTTTTGTTTCCTATAACAATTGCTTTCTAATGAAACATTAAAACATGCGATGACTTAAATTCTTAATATATTATGACATCATGAATTTAGTTTAATAATATCATAAAGCCTAAGGCGAATTCCATTAAACACCAAATATTAAAACATAAATTTGAAAATCTGGGACATTATGACAGATAGGTATAGGACATGTTTAGTAAGAATAAAAAGGTAAAGGTAAAGTTTAGAGTAAAGGTTAGAGGCGCATCAGCAACTAGGCTATTTAGCGACTGGACCTACATCTTAACGTGGGTTCCGAACCATGGTTATCAGCTGCCGACAAACCCAGGGCAGCACCCCCCTTGGGTTATAATCCATTGGCTATCTATTTAATGGCAGTCTATTTAATTGTATAGCTCTAATCCTTTAACTTGTTCTTTATCTCTAGCCATTATCAAGATATCAACCGATATCGCACTATTTCGACACCCTGTACGAGGTGTCCCATTAAGGATGGATCGCGGCCGTATCTTGAAAACTATTTATCCCACAGCTTTAGGGAAAAAAAATTGTACTAAAAACGATCATGAGAAATTCACCAAAAAAATTTTTAAGCTTCTAAAACGACCGCAAGAGGGCGTGACGAGCTAAACATTTTTAAAAGTTATTTTTTTGTGTATTTTCAAGTGTTATAATTAGCAAACTGTCTCCTACAACTTTGTTTTATGATATTTTGTCGTAATTTCACGAATAGAGGGGCGGGGGGGAGTTTTACCTATTGGGATAAAAAGTCGTCTAATGTTTGCCTTAACCGATTTTCCTCAATTTGGATTCATTTAAAAGGCAATTGCTAGGACAATCAGATAAACTGGGAGATAAATTATTTAGTTTATAAATGAAACCGCGAGGTGGCGTTACATTCAACAATAGTTTTTTTGAAGTTTTGTTCAGATTTTTCAAATGGAATGGTACAGCTTTGTATACTGTGTATGGAATGGTACAGCATGTTTGACATGGCAAGAAAGGAAATTTAAAGAGGAATCGTCCAGTGAAAACCCGAAATCGATATCTCTGGCATGTTAAGAGATATTTCGATTTTTCTGAAAAAAATATGTTAGTTTTAATTCTTACCGTAATATTAAGTTAAAAATTGGTCTTAATATTTAGGTTACAATCGCAACCGCAACAATTTTATTTAAAAAATAAAATTATCTATTCAGTATCAATCATCATAAATGTTCTAATCCTGACCTTGATAATATTTTCTAATTTAATTACATAAGCGGAAAAAATGCCTTTCCTCAATTGTTGCATTTTCTCTTTTGTGATGCTTAAATACTACTTTCTTTTAAACTAAATGAATGAATGAATGAAATTATGCGTTTTCGGGTTTCCAAATAAACGCATGCAATCCTTAGGTACATTACACAAAGAGTGTAAGAAGGGAACCATGGAAACAAACAAAAACAGTCAAATTAACTTGTCAGTTTTGAAATGCATTACATTTTATATTGCAACATTGCATTTATTGATTATTAATAATTATTATAATAATATCTAACAATGCCTTTTACGAGTAACGAGGCCTATGACATGTTGGCGGTGTATTTCCAATGTTTTGAAAATGCATGTATTGCAGAGCGGCAATATGCAAGTCAATATCCCGAAAGAAGGCATTATTCGAAGAAGGTGTTTACATATCTAGCAAAACGCTTACGAGAAACAGGAATTGGGCATCCAGATCCAGTCCGCACCAGGTTACGTTCGATTCGTAATGGAGATAATGTCGTAAATATTCTGGCTTATGTTGAAACCAACCCCCATTTAAGTATCAGACAAATATCTGAAGAATTAGGTGTTAGCAAGACATTCGTTCATCGAATCTTAAGAGATAAGAAACTGCACCCCTATCATGTTGTCTTACACCAAGCCCTTTTGGATAACGATTTCGACAAACGGTTAGACTATTGTCACTGGTTAAAAAATATGTGTGGTGGAAATAAACAATTCTTAAAACACATACTATGGACTGATGAAGCTACTTTTAGCAGTGATGGAGGCGTTAACTTACATAATATGCACTACTGGGCAGTTTCTAATCCACACTGGATGTTAGAAATCAACCACCAAAATAGATGGAGTGTGAACGTATGGTGTGGAGCTTTGGGAGACAAAATTATAGGTCCCTATATTTTTAATGGACATTTGAATAGTGAAACATATTTAAATTTTTTACAAAATGGACTGCCAGATCTAATGAAAGATGTTTCGTTGGAAACAAGAAGATAAATGTGGTACCAGCATGATGGATGTCCTGCCCACTTCTCGCAGGTGGTTGGAAAGTTCTTGGATGCTTCGTTTCCAAATCGTTGGATAGGACGCGGTAGTTTATTTTCGTGGCTGGCGCGCTCCTCCACAGTCCTCGATTTTTACTTGTGGGGTAGACTAAAAGACCTTGTTTTTCAAACTCGTCCTACCACACGACAAAACATGATTGAAATAATTCAAAATTCAATAACCAGCATTTCAAGAGCGGAAAATGAAGATGCCGTTTTTAGTACTCGTCGAAAAATAAATATTTGCATTTCTAAGGATGGAAAGCATTTTGAACATTTAGAAAGGCGTTAAAGTTCAGATTCTGTTAATTATTAGACCGTTGTGCTGTTAATTTTATTTGACTGTTGTTATTATTATTATCTTCGTTGTTGGTCCGTTGACCTTTAAACACGCTCCAAATTAATATGGCACGAAGAATTTGGACCAGTCCTAAGCCTAGGTAAAGTGTGAAGGAAGGCAAACATTAGATTAATATTTTTTTCACTTAATGCAGGTGGTAGTGAAATAATAACTGATATTTTCAGAAAAATCGAAATATCTCTTGACATGTCAGAGATATGTCCTTTAAATTACCTTTCTAGCCATGTAATAAAAGCTGTACTTTTCTTCCATTTGTAAAAACTGAACAAAACTTCAAAAAAACTATTGTCGAATCTAACGCCACCTCGCGGTTTCATTTATAAACTAAATAATTTATCTCCTAGATTATCTGATTGTCCCAGCAATTGCCTTTTAAATGAATCCAAATTGAGGAAAATCAGTGTAGGCAAACGGACATTAGACGACTTTTTATCTAAATAGGTAAAACTCCCCCTCACTTCTTTATTCGCAAAGGTTCGACAAAATGTCATAAAACAAAGTTGTAGGAGACAGTTTGCTAGTTATAACTGAGAATTTTTCTTACTCGGTTAACACTTGAAAATACACAAAAAAAATGATTTTTAAAAATGTTTAGCTCGTCATGCCCTCTTGCGGTCGTTTTAGAAGCTTAAAAATATTTTTGGTGAATTTCTCATGATCATTTTTAATACAATTTTTTTTCCCCCAAAGCTGTGGGATACATAGTTTTCAAAATACGGCCGCGATCCATCCTTAATGGGACACCTGGTATATATAATATTAAATATTGAAGTAAATTTTTATATGTGATATAAATTAGCAGAATTTAAAATAAAAAATTATGATTTTAATTATTTTGAATTAACGACAAGGAAAAATCGTAATATTACTAATTTCCCGGAGATTGTTTCGATCGCTAATTAAATCCCTAAATTCCTCAATATTCTTTTACTGCGAAACAACCTTTAAAAAAGCGGTCTTTTCTCTTTACCTTACTTCTTTTTTCAACGGAAATGGACCGGAAGATCAGCTGGTAATTTTATCTCGTTGATTTCGGCCACTTTGGAACCCCCGGTTCGTGTTTTTTGGTGTTCGTATTTTTTAAAAGAAAAATCTCAACTTGTTTTCGCTTCCGATCTAATCTCCTATTTTCTGACGTATCGAATCAGGCTTTTCCTGTTATGGTTGAAAGAATAATTTCGCAGAAGGAGAATAAAATTGTAACGACTGACTGAAATTCAGTAGCATCAAATATGTCATTCTAATATTCTAAGTGTGAACCGATGTGAAACACTAAACTCGAGGATATTTACCACTAAACACCAAATAATGTTTTGTAAACTTCGGTAGGTTAAATCATTTCCTGAATAGCGAACATGGATAGCGAAAAATGTTAATACAAAGATAAATAATTTTAATTCATTCCTTTGTGCCAGTATTTCATTTTTTTTTATAAATTAATATTTTCAGTATACTTCAATTGTATTATAATATGAAATATTATATATGAAAATATGAAAACAATCAACTTAATGAAATAGAAAAAGATTTCCAAAAAAATAACACCTGAAACTTTTACAAAACATTTAAAACTAAATTAACAGGCTATCAACCGCAGACCCTATGCTTTCAAAACGAAAACGGACAACTAGCTCTAAATAACCAAGACAATTGCAAAGAACTTGCGAAATATTTTGAACAAATACTAAACTGTCCTGAGCCCTTAAACAAATTACCAACAGTAAACCCTAAACAAACAAACCCAGATTCATTACCACCGAATGAAGAGGAAATACTTAGGTATATCAAGCGGCTTAAAAATAACAAAGCTTCTGGTGAAGATGGAATCACTGCTGAACTTTTGAAATCCGCTGGTCCAGGTACAATCAAGAAAATAACCAAAATTCTACAAGAAGTTTGGCGAACCGAACGGATTCCGGAAGACTGGAAAGATGCTCTAATCCATCCACTACACTTATGTAGTGGATGGATCTTCCTTTCTTAAAAGGAGATAGAACGGATGTAGACAACTATAGAGGAATATCTCTTCTCCCAGTTTGTTACAAGACTATCTCAATGTCTACTAGACATAGCACAGGGACAGTTAGAACCGAACATTGGTGAATATCAGGCAGGTTTTCGACCGGGCAGATCCTGCCCTGAACAGATCCTGAATCTAAAGTTGATTCTAATACATCAAAAACTGTACAATAAAAATCTCGTCTGAACATTTGTGGATTTCAAAAAAGCATATGATTCTATAGACCGCGAATCTTTATTCCGAATCTTGAAAGAACAAGGACTAGATCTGAAAACGCTGGCAATTATTAAAGCAACGTTAACTAACACAAGGTCAAAAGTTAAATTCATGGGTGACATCTCAGAACCCTTCGAAATTAAAACTGGTGTGAGACAAGGGGATGGACTCTCGCCACTCTTATTTAACTGTGTTCTAGAAAAAGTAATACAGGAGTGGCGTGAAAAAAAGTCCGCACTGAATATTGACCAGCCCATTAAACTGCGGAGAACCAACATCAAAATTGATTGTCTGGCATTTGCTGATGATCTAGCAATTTTAGCTCAAGATGTATTAACGGCTCAAAAACAGATTGAAATCCTAAAAGAAACAGCAGAAAAGGTAGGACTCCAAATATCCTTTGAAAAGACACAATACATGACCTGCAACAGGTCATGTATTAGAACACCATTTCTAAAAACAAAATATGGTAACATCAGACGGTCTCTCAATTCAAATATTTGGGTGAAATAATCATGGAAAATGGGTTGGAAAAAGCGGCCAATAAGGGTAGATGTCAAAAAATGGAAATGGCATTGAGACTTACACAAAATATTTACAACAAAAAATGCCTATCTAAAAACACAAAACTGAGACATTACAACACGGTTATTAAGCCAGAATATCTATAGGCTGCAGAAATGCTCATTTTGAATAGAAAGAGGGACATCGAGGACATTGAAAAGAAGGAAAGAAAAATCATAAGAAAAATCCTAGGCCCCAAACAAATAAATAGCACAACATACCGACTTCGAGAAAACCAAGAAATCAAACAATACACAGATATACATAGCGATATGAGAAAAAGAAGACTTAAGTTTTACCGACACATCAAACCGATGAATCCGAGTAGGCTAACTAAACAAATAGTCGAATTTTATGAAAATAGGAGTAGAACTAAAGTAGAAATAATTAAATGGATTGCGGCAATTAAAGAGGACCTAAGATCAGCAAATATTACACAAAGTGAAATTCAGGATAGAGGTTGTTTCAGACACAAGGTTGACGTTTGGAAGGTTGGCCAGAGAGAAAAATGTAGGAAGACTGGAACAACTTGGTCTGACGAAAGGAAAAAAGCTCATAGCGAAAGAATGAAATTAGTATGGGCTCAAAGGAAGGCTAACAACAACAAACGCCTCTAATTGTACTTCGTGTAGTCCACCAGGGCCCATACGTGAATAATAAATAAATAATCAATTGTATTAATAAAATTATTATTTTTTACTATTTTATTAAAGTTTCAGTGCACTTTCTAAAATCATCCTCAGAATAATTACAACTCTACAATTTATATCATTTTTACAAACAGTACAAATGTACATTTAAACACATACCAGCTATATCTTGTTGAATAATTAATTTTTCAAATCTTTTTACATAAAATATGACATATAAACATTTAACAAGACATTTTGACTTTCATACGTTTTATAAATTTGTTACCTTTAGATTTTTTGTTTTTTTGGTTAAAACCTAAAAATTATCAGAAAAAAAAATGAGCAAACATTTTGGAATCTGGTCTTGGAGAGGCTCATTGACATAACTATGATGCTGCAAAACTGCTCTTGCATTTAGAGGCTCTAAAGAGCAAACCCCAAACTACGATGGGAATTTTTTATCAATTGAGCCAAGTACGACTCTATCAAGGCGCAAGTTTTAAGTGCCCCAAAAGGACATAAAAAGTATTTAAATCATGACATACAAAACCAAATTATCAGTTGTATATATTCTCACATCAAAACTGAACTCATTCGGAAAATACATAAAGCGCAGTATTTTTCAGTTATAATTGTCACCGATGCTGTAGAAATAAAAGGAGAATATTTCGGGGTACAACAAAGATTGCAAGATATTGAAGAGCTGGTTGTATGTGTTCATTGTTCTAGTTATCTTAATTTAATAATCAATGAGGCGGTTGGAGGTGTTAGAGATATAGCGAACTATTTTATATTATTCTATATATATATATATATATATATATATATATATATATATATATATATATATATATATATATATATATATGTATATATATGTATATATAAAATATAATATATATATATATATATATATATATATATATATATATATATATATATATATATATATTATTGCCAAAATCCAAAATTTTGAAAAAAATAGACCTTAGGTTGCGTACAAACCATATAATAAATTAAAAGAAGTTCTGGGTAATCCAAAGGATAAAGTAGAGCAACATGAAAAGTCGGGGATTTACGAAATTAGTTGTCAAGACTAATGTATATTGGGCAAAAAAAAGATCCATATTGACAAGATATAAAGAACATATTGCCTACATTATATATGGGAGAAATGAAATATCTTGTGTTGCCCAACATGCAATTCAACACGACCATAGTATAGATATGAGTAATTTAAGACTAATTAAAAGTGTTAATTATAATAGGGCTTTGGATGCATATGAAAGCATTCAAATAGAAAAATGTAAGAAAATCATGAACCGAGATAAAGGACCGATTCCTTTCATTCAATTTTTTAATTTTATTAATGTAAGGCTTAGTACACTTCACGGTTCATGATTTTTACACGCTTTATTAGGTATGGTTTTCATATAAATAGAACATAGTTTAGTTTTAGAATTAGAAAAAAAAAATAAAGGAAAATACAAATAATAAATGTATTTTTAATTATATGATGTTTGTTTATTGTATACCAGTACGGTAGACTATGTCGCAGGCTCAGATAGGCGAATTGGAGGGACACTATTCTCCTATAAGAGTGTCCATAAGGTCACCAGGATGTTTTAAGTGGCCCCAAAAGAGTTTGGAATGGACAACTGAAACAAAAGACAAGATATCGCATGGAACAATACTAAAAACTGCAAAGAAGATAAACAACGGAAGCGGAAAAAGATAGAAGCAATGTAAAAAAGCAGAAAATATAAAAGAAAATTACCGAAATAACCAGTAAAGGGATATTTTTAGAGAGATAAATAACTTCACGAAAGGATCAACATTGTGAAAGGAGTGGACTTAGCGAGAAGAATGTGGTTACGGCTAGAAGAGGCTCCTCCATATTTTAACAGGTAGGTGAGGCAATATTTGGACACGAATTATAAAAAAAAATGGATTGGTTGGTAGGTACTGGTGCCGTACCGTGGCCAGCCAAATCCCCGGATTTAACAAAACTTATTTTTTTCTTATGGAGTTTTGTTAAAGATCAAGTTGCCACCCACTACAATACAGACATGCAAATGAAATAAAAAATGTGTTTATGAATATTAATGAGGTAATGCTCATTACAGTCAATAGTTCTTTTGTACATAGGTTTAGAGTTTGTATTGCACAAAATTATATTGCACATATTAAACATTTAATTATATAAATATAGTGACTTCTTCTTTATAAATGTTGGTACTTAAAGTGTCTTACTAAAAATTAAATATTTATTACGTTTTCTTTACTATAACAAGTTTTATTGCTCTATAATAATTGTTTTCTAATTAAATATTAAAATATAAGGGATATTTTTAGAGAGATAAATAACTTCACGACAGCATCAACCTTGGAAGGGAGTGGACAAATTATTAACGTCAAAACATAATGCATGTTTAAAAAAAAAAACAACGAAATACAATATAACATCCAAATTAACAATAACATCTTCGACACAGTGAATAGTTTTAAATATCTGGCCACCACGTTAACCACCAGTAACGGTATGGGCGCAGAAATAACGATGCGCATTTTAGCAGCTAACAGATGTCTACATAGCTTTAAAAATGTAATGTCGTCTAAAGTGCTATGCCGAATATATAAAGTCCGAATCCACAAGTTAATCGTAAGATCCAGTGGCGGTTGCTCCGTCGCGTGCAAAAATCAAAGACAGCAATGCATCGTTTCGCTAATAACCCGGAGATTAAACGCATTTATAACATTATATCTCCGGTGCTGCCCGATTCTCAGACATTTTAAGCGCTGACGTCAGTGTGGGGGTAGCTTATCGAACCTTTCCAAACAAAGAATTTTTGCTAGTCATTTTCTTCGCTTTACAAGTTTATTAAGCAATTTCTCTCATAGTTTCGTAATCCTCAAAGTACATTTTACATTTAACGTAAAGGTTCAAGGGGTCTTTCCGTCTTGCCGCAGGTACACTGCATCTTCGCAGCAATTTCAATTTCACTAAGTCTTGGGTGGAGACAGTCCAGCCATCATTATGCAGGTAAATAAATAAATAAATAAATACACACTTTATTTAGCATATGCAGCTAATAGTAACAAAACAAAATCAATACACAAAAAAAAATAAAAGTAAGAAAAATTCTAAAAAATCTTAACTAAAGAAAATACAATCAAAAGGCAATAACCAACATTGTTCAAATGATAAAACACTCTATTGCTTCAAATAATAATTTAACAGTCTATTAAATACATGCACATTAGGAGCGCTCCCTATGTGGGCGGTCAAAGCATTGAAGAGACAAACACCTTCCCAAAACAATGTCTTCTGGAGAGCAGTAGTTCTCACAATTGGTACATCATAATTGTTCTTAGAACAGACATCGTAAGAATGCATATTTACTCTTTGTACCAAAAAAGTATTCAAATAATGGGGCAACAAATTATGTTTTATTTTATATATCAATCGAATGTTAGCCCCTTCAATGGCCCACGCAACTGAAAACCAATCCAATGACCGCAACATTACCTCTATCGGTGTATACCTATTACAGTTCAATAGTACACGCATAGCCTTGTTCTGCTGTATTTGAAGTCTACCAATACTCTCCTTATTACATGATATCAGCACAGACATACAATAGTTAAAATGGGGTAACACTATAGTATTATATACAAGCCTCTTGGACCATGGTGATAAATGTGACGATATACGACTAAAGAACCCTATTTTTTTCTCAATCTTTCTACATAGATAACTGACATGATTACAAAATGTTAGCTGAAGATCCAACAGTACTCCTAAGTATTTAATTTCATTTACAAGTTCAATATCACAATTATTTATATTTATTTTTAACCCTAACTCATTAAATCTTTTGCAGTTTGCTTTAGACACTATCACCATGCACCTTGTTTTCAGTTCGTTTAGTTTAATTTTATTTTTGCATAGCCATCTAAATAGTATTGCCAGTTCACTATTCAATGTTTCAACCATCTCAGGCACATTATACCCAGACACAGATATGAGAGTATCATCTGCAAAAAAAAATAATAAAACATCTATCCAATATTGTAGAAATATCGTTGATATATATCAAAAACAGCAACGGGCCCAAAACACTACCCTGAGGAACTCCCCACGCACTTTCCCTCTTTGCCGACACTTTTCCCTCAACCCTCGTCCTATGATGTCTGTCTGTTAAGTAACTCTTGATCCATTTTAAGGCTTTCGATCTTACACCATAACTTAATAATGTTTTACATAGTATATCCCGGTCAATAGTTTCGCATGCTCGCTTTAAATCTATAAACACACTAAGCACAGTTTTTCCGACCTTTATATCGCTCCTCCATGTTGCGCAGACATATTGAATAGCCGTCTCACAAGAATGTTTTGTCCTAAACCGTGATTGAGCAGAAAATAACAATTTATTGGTTTCAAAATAAGTTTTCAACTCTGTACATACTATAGTCTCAATGATTTTATCAACAACAGGTAATAAATTAATTGGTCTAAAGTCACTTGGCATACTAGGCTTTGGTATTTTTGGAATTGGTACAATAATGCTGGTTTTTAAGTCGTCAGGAAATGTATTCGTTTCAAAACTTGTATTAATTAAGTACAATAAAGGATAACCGATGACACAAAAAAAATTGTTTTCATTAACCTTATCGTAATTTCATTGTCACTCGTACTTTGTTTAGAGTAACATGTTTAAACTCAGAAAAATCGTGAGTCTTGCATACTTTGACATCACTGCTCTAGTCCTGCTGTTTGATACTCTGTTCTACTTCATTCAAACTATCGAAGTAAAAGTTATTGAAGTTCTCCTCCGTAGGTCCGTAGTGAGCATCAAAGTCGATTCGCGAAAAATCGGCACGCCCTTTACCATTGCCCAGCAAATCCTTTATTGTTCTCCACATCTTCCTCCCGTCCCCCCTACAAGGTCGTAACTTACCCGACAAGGAATTTCGCTGGAGATATTTGTGTGGAAGTAAATTTAAGGTTATATTACTTTGCCCTTTATGAGTTTTACAAAATCTGTTGTATAAATTGTACTGACAATACTGGTGTTTCTGTTTTAGTTGAAAATGGTGACGTGTTTTGTACCAGACTGTAAACATTACTGTGAACAAAAAAAATTGTAGATTTTTTACATTTCCTGTCGATTTAACTGAGCGAAAAAAAGGGTTAAATCTTATGAGGTAATATTAGATATTTATAAGATGGTATGGACGTATAAAAATGATTGCGTAATTCTGGGCAACTAGATCAGGAACCCTCAAAACATTCATTGGTATGCAGTTGCCATTTTCTCAACAATGTTAGAAAAAATTATATTTGAAGATATTTGATTTTAATATTTGGGGGAATTTGTGTTTGAATCTCCGGGGAAATGGTATGTTATTTAAATATATATGGTATAATATGTTCATATATATATATATATATATATATATATATATATATATATATATATATATATATATATATATATATATATATATATATATATATATATATATATATATACATAAATGATAAGCTTTCAGAAAAATATAACACTAGTTATATTATTTACTACAATGACAGTAATGAAGTAGTTGTCAATGGAAGCCACAATTACTATCATCAAATCTAAGGAAATCTTCATATTTTAAAGTGATCCAAGTGTTGTTTATGTATATGGACATTGCAAGAAGTTGCAACGGTTCTTATTGAATATGATCAATCATGGGCAGAAAGTTTAGAACTATTGGAAATTTTTTATGTTTAATATTACTTATTTAAATAATTGGACATATAAACATATATAAACGATCATAGAGAATCGCAGAAAGAAACGAAAATTTACTAACAAAGAAGACCCCAATCCGCATGTCAAGATATGCAAGGAAATCTGTGACACCTTAACCATACAAGTTCATGAACGTTTTAGTTTCGATGTATACCTAACTGTTGCAAATTTATTTGAAACTGAAAAATGTGGTGAATATCGAGCCGTCTTTTCAAATGAAGACACTAAAATTGTGTGTAACCTGTTTGCAAACGTAAATTACTTAAAATTAAAAAATGAACTGTTTTGTGTACCGTCCCTCCGACCACTGTGGAAAGCAATAGATGTTTCTCTACTCTCAAACGAATCAAAACATTTCTAAGAAACATTATAGGCCAGGAACGGCTGTGCCCGTTAGCAATGTTATCTGTTGAAAAAAAAAAACTTATGAAGTCAATTTCAAATTTTAATGATCAAGTCATCCACCACTTTGCTGCTCAGAAATTTAGGAGAATGGACTTCAACTACAAACAGATTTAATCGACATGGTCCTATGGTGAGTTTAGCAAAATTTTAATATCTAGTTACCTATTTGAAAATTTGATGTCTGATAGTTACACTCATATTTCTACACAGCAAAGTTTATGAATGATACTAAGAAATGTAAAATTTTTGGTTGCGATCTTTTGGTTGCGATTTTTGGTTGCGATTGTCTGATAGTTACACTCATATTTCTACACAGCAAAGTTTATGAATGATACTAAGAAATGTAAAATTTTTGGTTGCGATGCATTTCCCTATCCCCATTCCAAAATTTGGTTATATGTTCCCCACCTGTTTTCCCCCCAGAAACCGCCGCTGGTAAGACCAGTGCTGACTTATGGTTGTGAATCTTGAACCTTTACAAAATAACAAGGGAAATATCTTGCATATGCTCAATCATTGCATTGGTCCTTTGTATAAACCTCAAACGCCCAAGAGTAAAATCAAGGCTGAGATGCCGAGATGATTTGGTCGCAGAATTTATAGAAATTGATGTATGAAACTGGATGGAAGTTGCAGGGAATAGAAAAGGATTGAAGGAAGTTGTAAGGAAGGCTAAGGCTTTCCATGGGTCATGGAGTAGTTCGAGCATATTAGTACAATCACATTGGTCTCTGATATGACCCCAACTTGTTTACTCCACAAAAAATCGTCAACACATCAAAACAACGTTATTATTTTTTGTTATTCCTGTATCGTTCCCATATTTTTGATATTTTCACAAAATGTGTATATTTATACTACTCCTAATGCAATATTTATTTAAGAAAAGTCGATATTAATTTTATCCTCAATGAATAAATTATTAAATACGGAACAAGCGGCATGCCGGTTATTAAAATTGTTTAGTTAAACCTTTACAAGCCATTATTGAATGGAAAATGAAATTAAGCTTTTATTATAATGCCTTGAGGCGAAATTAATTATCACCCGCACTAACGAAAAACTGAAAATTCTTTGTCAATATTTCAAAAAATGTTATAGAAAGAATCTTAATTAATTTAAAAATTAATATTTTGATTTGAAAAGGAAATGTTGAAATTACAATTCTACATTATATCTTTCAATATAGTTGTTTACCAGCATTAAAAATGGCTTGTCCACTCTTCATAGCAGTGCTGGAACTTAAATACTCGAATCGTTTTCAACTGATCGGTTATGGGCTTTTCAGTGTCCCGCAATGTCTCAAAATAGTGTCTTTTGAGGTCAATTTTTAGTCTTGGGGGAATAAATAGTCACAAAGACTCAAGTCAGGTGAATAAGAGGGGCGCGAAGCCACAATGAGCCAAAAACTTGTTAATTGACACTGTGTAAAGACGCATTGTCGGAATGCAGCACCCACTTGTTCTTGATGCCCACTCTCACACGACTTATCCTTTTTCTAAATCTTTCAATAACCTCTCGACACAAATGCTGGTTTGTGGTACAAAATCCTTGTGAACGATGCCTTGGTTATTAGAAAAGCAAATCAGTATGGTTAAGTTGGAGTGCGTCATTCTTCACTCTGGCGTTTCTTTCCCGAATCAAAAGTCAATACTTATTTCCCTCCTGTTGTTCGTTTGATCTTGGGAAAAGTTTTTCGATGTTGTGATTTCATATAATAAATTACGCAAATTTATTGCCTCCATACAAGCTTCTGTCAGAGCCAAGTGTGGTGATAATTCAGCCTCTGTGGTAGGTAATGTAACTGAATTTTGTTTTTTGGATTTTCAGGAAACTACTCAACCTGATATTTTAAAACATAATCCTGAGTATGACTTTCTATTCTTCGACATTATTTCCCCAGTCAGCATCAACATAATCTTCCAACTTAAAGTTACCATACTTATCATATTTTAAGCCATAATGTTTAATTTTCTTTAAATATCTTAAAACACGTTTACAACAAGTTTCTGGAGAAAAAAAACGAAAAGGAGTAAAATTGAATTAAAAAAAAGGATGCCAATAGAGGTCAAACAAATATGCAGGAGGAAACGAAGACAAGTTTTAACAAGGGATATGGAGGAAATTGAATGCAACAATAATCAAAAGGAAATAAGGAATTTTTACCAAGGTATTAGGAACGAAAAGAAAGGACATCAAACAAGAAACATATACTGCAAGAACATCGACGGAAAACTATTTATAAACGAAAAGAAAAATATAGAAAGTTGGGAAAGTTATTTTGAATTTTTCGTCTTAGTAATCGAATGAGATATAGTTTGTCTAGTGGTACCACCTGCATTTAAAAAAACAGTTAATTGTTATAAATATTTTAAATATCTTCAAAATAAAATTAATTTTTTGTGCTCCTTCTAAATATCATTGCTTCTTTCCTTCCTTCCTTCCTTCCTTCATTCGTCATCAAATGTGAACAAGTGTCTCCCGAGACCAGCATCTAGACCTTAAGCCATCATCAGCCGGACTCAAATTGAACGTTGAGGGATTGACCAATGATACTGACCATATATATGCGCCAATTCATTTGATAACGACTCAAGGATTGACCAATTTTTAGATGGAAAACAGAAAAAATTCCTCTTGTTTTTTTAAAATATTTTTACTGTTCTTCACGAGCCCACTGTTTAATTTTTCAAAAATGTTAAAACTATTTATTTTGCCACATTTTATGCCACTACACACAATGAGTTTATTTACAGTTAGATTTCAGTATATAACTACATTCAATTAATTTATATATCTAATATGCATTCGGAGTAGTTCATGATAGTTTGAACGAAACATTGTCGGAAACATCTCAACGGGAAATTCAAGCAATGCCGCGAATTTATAATCAAATCATTTTCTTTAAGAGTCGACGAGATGTAAACTTCGAGTTTAAAAACAAAAACAACTTCTGGATATATGCATCCATACTGATTTAACTCCAAGTTATTAGAAACAAGTTATAGGATCTTTTGTTGCTTGCATTTCTTGAAGAATTACTTTTAGGAGATTGCTACGTTTTTCGCTGTTCATTTTATCAATTGTAATGGTCTACAATTATAGATGATGAAACTCCACGATACTCTTCACGATAATGTGGTGTTTGTACGACAAAAAAAACCAGAAGTGTTAGGAATATTGGCTCCGTTCAAGCTAGTATACCGAAAATGACGTCTCGGTTGCTCGTCGCTCGCAAGTGTTATCCAACATGGGCTGCTATCCAACTTAGTTACTATCCAACATATAAGATGGTTCTGGAAAAAAAATTGAAGCCAACGGACCATCCTATTCATTGTGAATTTCTCGAATGATCCTCGAAATGGTTTTTACGTTTTTCGCTGTTCGTTTTATCAATTGTAATGGTCTACAATTAGAGATGATTGAACTTTGACAGCTCATGGTGTATTTGTATACCGATGTATTGACATTTCTTGTCAGTTGTTTTCCGAAAGGTTTGCAATTAAATCATGGTTCATTTTGCGTTAGAGGAGCGCTTGGAAATTCCCTCGTCCTTTTGAACGGGCTACCGATCGTGTTATTACAAACCTTGAAAGCGAGTTTACACTCAACGATAATTTGGTGTTTGTACGACAAAAAAAAACCAGAAGTGTTAAGGATATTGGCTCCGTTCAAGCTAGTATACTGAAAATGACGTCTCGGTTGCTCGCCGCTCGCAAGTGTTGGACTGTTATCCAGCTTAGTTAAAGTTGGACTTAGGCTTGCATCCATATAAGATGGTTCTGGAATAAAAATTAAAGCCAACGGACCATCCTATTCGTCGTGAATTTCTCGAATGGACCCTCGAAATGATGGAAGCAGACAACGAATTTCATTGCAAAATCATCTTCTCCGATGAAGCTCATTTCTGGCTCAATTATTTCGTCAATAAACAAAATTGTTGATATGGTGTGAATCTAATCCACATGTGATACATACAAATCCTCTGCATCCGGAAAATATTACATTTTGGTGTGGATTTTGGCATGGATGATTTATCGATTCTTATTTCTTTAAAAATGAGGAAGGAGCCACCATTAACATCAATACCGATCACTACAAGGCAAAGTTGGAAATTTTGTCTCGGAATTTGATGGAATCGATGCGGATGACACTGCTCTCATCCTTTTAATCTGTTCGAATAGTTGTTGTTCTGCAAAATAGTCGTTTACGACTGTGATGGCGCTCGCATTCAATGAAAATCTCTGTCCTCCGAGCGAAAGTTCGAGCCTAGAAAAGGGAAAAATGTCGCTGGGGGCCAGATCTGGTGAATATGGTGGGTGGATTTTTGATTCGTGAATTTTTGCCATGGCGACTACTGAAGTGTGAGACGACGCGTTGTCTGGTTTTGTGCGACTGTTTTCCCGCAATTTTTGGTTTTTCAGATTATCAAGTAATGATGCATGGTAAACCTCTGTTTTTTTTTCTTTTTCAATATAGTCGATTAACACAACTCCATGATTATCTTAAAAAAAATCGCCATCAATTTCCCGGTCGGTGGAACAGTTTTCGGCTTTTTCACAGTCGATTCTCCCTCTCCAATCTACTGTTTCAGCCCTGCCTTCCTGCCTACTGTTTCAGGAGTGTAGTGGTGTATCCAAGTTTCAACTACAGTTATTAATCGACACCAGAACTCTGACTTATTTCGCTTAAACTGCTTTAACAGGGCTTCGGAAATGTTTATTTGCTCGGTTAGCCGAGTCGTTTTTGATGCCCAAATATTCGGTCTTATGCCTAAATCTTTTATCAGTATATGACAAACACGTTCTTTCGAGATGCCCACGTCCTCTTCTATCTCTCTAACCTTAATTCGACGGTATAGTATCATTTTGTGAACTTTTTCAATGATTTCGGTAGTGGTTGCAGTTTTTAGGCCGTCCCAAATGTTCATCGTTAACCAAACTGGTATGGCCATGTTTAAATTCAGCTGCCAAAAATTTCCGATAGCAAATGAGAGTGCAGTTTCCGTAAACAGCATCCATCTCGGCTTTAATTTGTGTAGGTGCATTGCCTTGCATATGCAAGAATTTAATGACGGCTCGATATTCGATTTTTTCCATGTTTACAGAAACACTAACGTCCACTGACATAAATGACTATTAAACAACAGCTGATCATCTAAAACGACTGAAATTTTCAAAGTTCTTTTTCAACTAATTTTTTCGACTAATGCCATCTTCATGCTCAGGCTGGAAACTTTTCAGACTACTTTCGTATTTAATCTTATGCCATTCATTAAATAAATTATATTTTATTCATTCTAGTCAAACTTAAAATAAACATTTTCTTTAACATTGCATTGGAATTTCTACAGATTTACATATTTCGATATTCCGAAAAGGTTTCGTCAGCCATTAAAAGAAAAAACTCGATCCGATACATCGGAAAATAGGAAATCACGTCGGAAACGAAAGAAATTGAGGTTCTTTCTCTAACGCGCTCTTCCAATAAATACGAGAATCAAAAACATGGACGAGAAGCAATTGGGATCCAAAAGTGGATGAAGTAAACGAGATGAAATCATTATCTGATCTTCCGATTCATTCTCGTGAAAGAAAAAAAAAGAAAAAAAAGTTAAAGTGTTATTCTTTAGGCGTTGTTTCGGGCAGACTATTTGGGAATTTGGGATTAAGTAAGGAATCGAAGACATCTTTAGCATTTTGTAGTAATCTAGTTAACAGGATTACAATCAGTTTCTTACCGCTCACTGAATTTTAATAAAAAGTCTTATTTTTTCTTTATTTACTGTTTTGTTGATTGGTGCCGGAAGGTGTTTAATCTTTTAGTTATTTCCTGTAGATTAAGTTAAATTTCTCTAAATTTAAATACAATCGAAGTCATCAATACTATTCAACTTTGCCTTCGAAAAAGTTAGAAGAATAGATAAGATAAGCAGATCTTGTTTTCAGTACCATACATGTTACCAGTGTGACGCTGTCATTTTATTAAGAAGAAAAGGAGAATTATAAGCAGTCTACACAAGATTGCAAAGAGCAGCGTAACAACTCGGTTAACAAATTAACCAGAACACAATGTTATGGAAGGATCTGTAATATAGTGCAGGTGATAACGAGAAACTGTAAAAATGAATAAATATAAGGATAGTTTTGATTGATTGCGCGGTTGGCTCTTGGTGAAACATAGTAACAATGATAATAATTAAAACACTTGGTATTTGTTTCACAATATATTCAAGATATTCTCTAACATGTTTCGGCCTCGCGACCATTCTCATACATATCCCTCATACATATTCTCATACATAACTCTCTTTGAGAATGGTCGCGAGGCCGAAACATGTTAGAGAATATCTTGAATATATTGTGAAACAAATACCAAGTGTTTTAATTATTATCATTAAATATAAGGAGTTAGAGAAATTTATATATCTGGGTATCGTATTTAATAGATACTAGAAAATACAAGAAAGGTTGTTTATTACATATATCTATTCCCTCAGTATAGTTTATTCAGAGATTTGAAGATAAATAATATATAAAACCGTTATATATCACAATATTTGTTAGTGAAGTATGAAAACTAGAGGCATCAGAAGCAAAACTTTTATGGTTGTGGAAGCGAAATATGTTGAGTAAGATTATTGAAAACAAAAAAGTGAAAGATACATAGGGAAAAAAACGAACCTTGAATTGAGGCAACTGTTTAACAAACCGGTTATACTGGGGGTTATAAAGTACAATGGTTAAAATGGATGGGGGAGAATACTCAAGAAAGTATTTAAATGTAATTTGAAAGGAAAGAAAAGAAACGGTTGATGTTGAAGTTGGCTTTTCGACTTGGTCGAAGTACCATCGTTTCTATCCGCTCCGCGATCGCACAGTAGTACCGGTCCGTCGTCTGGAAAGTTCCAGACAGGCCGTCGCGCCACGCGTCGCTCGCTACCTGGCCGCCCGCCACGCCGTCGCCATGGTCCCAGGCCACGTGTCGGACTCTGACTCTGACACGAAAAAACCCGCGCCGTCCTACGCGTCTAAACGACGCCATCCCACCGTCACCGACCTTCTAGAACAGATCCAACAGCTTAAAGAGGTCAACATGGAGCTAAATAACGAACTTATTCTAGCAAGTGAGGGCTCGCAATATGACGAAGCCTTCCAAGCTTTGAATAAGGTCTGCGAAAGGCTCAATGACACAGCCGCCGAGTTAAACAGCCAACTCGCTTCCGTCAAAAAGGCAAACGAAGAATTAAAAAAGCGTCACAGCATGCTGGAGGCGAAAATTGCCGAACAGCTGTTTGAAATAAACAGCCTCAAGCAAAACCACGCACCCAGAAACAGCACACCAGTCGCCACTCCGTCCACCAAAAAATCAGCGACTATAAGACAAAAACGCAAAACCACCGGCCCGCCATTCTCAGAGGAAGATTTCCCGGATCTGCCGGCCCCGAAACCATCGATCAACGCCCCGGTATCGACAAATCCGGGAGTGATCCACCATTTCAAAAAAATCAACAACGAAGCCCAAAAAATGGACACGACTCCAGCCCCCATGACATCATCAGCCACCACCAGCCCAAACAACTCAACACCCGCTCCAAAGTTACCGTTCAAGAAAACTCCAGTCGTTTTGAGGGACCCCAAACGCTGGAACGAACTGTCAAAAATCTTCCAAACCAAAAAATGGATGTTCTCGACAGCCAAATCCGTACGACTGGGTATCCAGTTCTTCCCGTCTTCGGCAGCGGACCACCGCAACATTACGAGATACCTACCCGCAAACAACATTCCATACCATACTCATTTTCTGCCATCCGAAAGAGAAATCAACGTCGTTATCCGCGGCGTGGATCTAAACATAAGTACAGAAAACATCGTCGACGACCTCAAAAGCCAAGGTTTCCTTCCCTCGGAAACCAGAAGAATGACCCGCGCCAACGGCAGACCAATGCCACTCATAAAAATCCGTCTGCCCAGAGCTCAGAACGAAATTTTCAACATCACCCACGTCTGCGACCTCGCCATCTCCGTCGAGGCCCAGAAATACAACAGGACGTTTGCCTAGTGCCGAAACTGCCTTCAATTCGGTCACTCGGCAACGAACTGCTTCGTGCAACCCAGATGTCGCAGATGCGCCCAAAATCACAAGGCCGCAGACTGCCAAAAACCGAAAAACCATTCTGCATTAATTGCGAAGGAGACCACGCCGCCGCCTTCGCCGGATGCCCAGCGCATCCAAAGAATCGTCAACCAAAAACCTCAGTCAACCCCACAGTCACCACACCACCAGCTGCCAACACGACCCCGGAGAAGTCCTTCGCTGCGGCCACAGCCACAAAGCCTCCGCCATCCTCCACAAACCTAGATGAAGCCGTCGCCCGCTACCTGTAACAAGCCATGGCCGGCCTCGCCGCAGGCCTGAAGGAATTCCTTCAAAAAAATTCACCACCTCCAAGAAACTAAAAAGCAATACAAGCCCGAAGCCCCACGTCACGCCGAAATTCCTACGCCAACCGCTCCGGCCACCTTCTTCGTGCGGATGTAAGCTCCGCCCCACGCCAAAGTTCTACCGGCAGCGATACCACTCGCTGTCGGCCGTCCGTTCGAACACCTGGTGCACAGAACAAACATAGTTCTAGCACCTTAAAACACCCTCTTCAAGAAAAGAAACGGACGACCGACGGGATGAACAAATAAGGTAAGGAATAATTTACAGAGAATGAAGATAAAAAGGTGAAGAAAGAAAGCTGAAAAGTTAAAAGATTGGATAATTATTAGTGACTGCATGGGTCAATCGTGGATCGATGTCCGGATTGATGACAAGCAACGTACTGAGGTTGCAAACATCAACCAACGTGCCGAAGGGTGAAACCAACAAAACACAATGACCAATCAGAACCCGACACGATACACTATAAATCATTCCTGGTGTCGATGCGGTGATTCTGTGAAGAGTCACGGCGTTTCGCCAAAATTTCATTTGGCATTTTTAAGCGTTGTCCGCTTCGACTGAACAGTCCAACTGACGTGCACGGGTCGTTATGCTCGCTTTTATAATTGGCCGGCAACTGCGCAGATTATATCGGGGTAGTTCGGGACTATTTGCGGCGCTCGGCAACGCTGTCGGGCGTCCCTTTATTGATTATTCTACCTCCCCGCCACGTTGCCGCGTTTCTTCTTTTTCAGAGGAGATTTCCATACTTTTTTTTTTAATGTAGCGAGCGTCGTTTCGCGTATTTAGCTCACCCCTTTCTTCTATTCAACGCTAAATCCCATCATCATCCTTCTCAAATCCAAGCAGTAGCGAACACCTTGATTTCCAAATCCTTCCGACTGACACTACCAGATACATGAATCGAAGAACTACCAAAAATTTCCACAGCCCTTAGACAAAATGGATATTCAGAAAATTGTATCAGGAAAGCCATTCGTCGCCAGGAAACCCAAACATGAAGAACAATAAGGGATCATGAACCAAATACACCAAAAGTCCTGCTACCATTCGTAAAAGGAATCACAGATAGGATAGGCAGACTACTAAGGAAACATAAGATCAGAACAGCCTACAAGTCGCATAAAACTGTCGCAAACATCTTAAAAAACCCCAAGAACAAAGTTAGACTGGAAAATCATGGGATGTATAGTATATCTTGTTCCGACTGCAACAGAACATACATAGGATAAACAAACAAACGAATATCGGCCAGAATACAAGAACATAAAAACAACTTAAAAAACAAACCAATCACTTCCGCTCTGTTCCAACACCATCTACAAACAGGACATAAAATCAATTTTGAAGGAGCAAAAGAAATAGCGAATATTCAATACTACAAGGTCCTAACAATCAGAGAAGCCATTGAAATAGAAGAAAGGGGTGAGCTAAATACTGCGAAACGACGTTCGCAGTATGGAAATATGGAAATCCCTTCTGAAAAAAGAAGAAATGCGGCAACGTGGCGGTGAGGTAGAAAAATCAATAAACGGACGCCCGACAGCATTGCCGAGCGCCGCAAATAGTCCCGAACTACCCCGATATAATCTGCGCAGTCGCCGACCGGCTATAAAAGCGAGCACAACGACCCGTGCACCCGTCAGTTGGACTCTTCACTCGAAGCGGACAATTGTGGTCCGTAGGTTGGGACAGTTATAGAAATGCACAAAAAAAGGGTTCGAAAAGTCAAATAATAACGAACATTGTCAACATTTATAGTCGAAAACAGAATAAAGAAAATCTCATACATGCTAGTCTTCATCAGAGTCGCAATTTTGGCAGGTATAATAGCTGCGAGTCATATTTACACACTTCATATGAAATCGCTGCTACTTGTTACATTCAACGGAACTGTCGCGAGTTAATTTGTCAAATACAAAACATTTAAAACTAAATTAACAGGCTATCAACCCCAAAGTCTTTGCTTCCAAAAGGAAAACGGACAATTAGCTCTAAATAACCAAGACAATTGCAAAGAACTTGCGAAATATTTTGAACAAATACTAAACTGTCCTGAGCCTTTAAACAAATTACCAACACTAAACCCTAAACAAACAAAACCAGATTCATTACCACCGAATGAAGATGAAATAATTAGGTAAATCAAGCGGCTTAAAAATAACAAAGCTTCTGGTGAAGATGGAATCACTGCTGAACTTTTGAAATCCGCTGGTCCAGGTACAATCAACGAAATAACCAAAATTCTACAAGAAGTTTGGCGAACCGAACGGATTCCGGAAGATTGGAAAGATGCTCTAATCCATCCACTATACAAGAAAGGAGATAGAACGGATGTAAACAACTATAGAGGGATATCTCTTCTCCCAGTTTGTTACAAGATTCTATCTCAATGTCTACTAGACCGAGCACAAGGACAGTTGGAACCTAAAATTGGTGAATATCAAGCAGGTTTTCGACCGGGCAGATCCTGCCCTGAACAGATCCTGAATCTAAAGTTGACCCTAAGGCATCAAAAACTGTACAATAAAAATCTCGTCTGTACATTTGTGGATTTCAAAAAAGCATATGATTCCATAGACCGCGAATCTTTATTCCAAATCTTGAAAGAACAAGGACTAGATCTGAAAACGCTGGCAATTATTAAAGCAATATTAACTAACACAAGGTCAAAAGTTAAATTCATGGGTGACATCTCAGAGCCCTTCGAAATTAAAACTGGAGTGAGACAAGGGGATGGACTCTCGCCACTCTTATTTAACTGTGTTCTAGAAAAAGTAATACAGGAGTGGCGTGAAAAAAAGTCGGCCCTGAATATTGACCAGCCTATTAAACTGGGGAGAACCAACATCAAAATTGATTGTCTGGCGTTTGCTGATGATCTAGCAATTTTGGCTCAAGATGTATTAACGGCACAGAAACAGATTGAAATTCTAAAAGAAACAGCAGAAAAGGTAGGACTCCAAATTTCCTTTGAAAAGACACAATACATGACTTGCAACAGACTAAGAACACCATTTCTAAAAACAAAATATGGTAACATCAGACGAGTCTCTGAATTCAAATGTTTGGGTGAAATAATCATGGAAAATGGGTTGGAAAAAGCGGCCAATAAGAGTAGATGTCAAAAAAATGGAAACCGCATTGAGACTTACACAAAATATTGACAACAAAAAATGCCTATCTAAAAACACAAAACTGAGACATTACAACACAGTTATTAAGCCAGAATGTCTATATGGGGCAGAAACGCTCATTTTGAATAGAAAGAGAGACATCGACGACATTGAAAAGAAGGAAAGAAAAATCATAAGAAAAATCCTAGGCCCCAAACAAATAAATACAACAACATACCGACTTCGAGAAAACCAAGAAATCAAACAATACACAGATATACATAGCGATATGAGAAAAAGAAGACTTAAGTTTTACGGACACATAAAACGGATGAATCCGAGTAGGCTAACTAGACAAATAGTCGAATTTTATGAAAATAGGAGTAGAGCTAAAGTAGAAATAATTAAATGGATTTCTGCAATTAAAGAGGACCTAAGATCAGCAAATATTACACAAAGTGAAATTCAGGATAGAGGCTGTTTCAGACACAAGGTTGACGGTTGGAAGGTTGGCCAGAGAGAAAAATGTAGGAAGACTGGAACAACTTGGTCTGACGAAAGAAAAAAAGCTCATAGCGAAAGAATGAAATGAGTATGGGCGCAAAGGAAGGCTAACAACAACAAACGCCTCTAATTGTACTTCGCGTGGTCCACCCGGGCCCATACGTGAATAATAATAATAATAATATAATGCTAACACCGTCAAAGAATTCAAATTTTCGGGCATATTTTATTTTTTAAACTTTTTATAGTTCTATTTTACACCACGGTGGCGCTGTTTTTCACTTCATCTACACTTTGATCTATTCGTACGATACAGCGCAGAAGATAATTGTAAACTGAGAGTGCATGATTCGAATGAGATTGTAGAGTTTGACAAAGATTTACTCAATTCTACAATAAAATAACGCAAAATTATAATAAAATACAAGCAAAATAAAATTACATCAAAATACCTTGCAACGATTCTTCTGAATCGGAATTTGTTTCTTCTAAATCAAATGGTATAATACCTCGACGTTGATTTTTTCGCTCGTTATCCAAAAATATTTTTGTTCATTTGTTAAACAAACATTTTTATTTTGACTTGCAATATCAAATAGTTTTTGAGACAAAAGCTTAAAACCGACTTCTTTAGTTCTTTAAAAAGCTGATTTAGTACGCGAATAATTTTTCTTACTTTAATCCACTTATGCAAGTTTTTCAATTTTTCAACACTATTTTAAACTTTCATGACAAGGATTTTTGTTTTACTCCAAACACTATTCACTTCATTATTAACAATGTTTACTTTAGCTTTCGTTAGGATAAGAATTTATGACCATGGCCAATTAAATAAATCTTTTTACAAGAATTCTTAATAGCCATCTTGGCAAAAATATTAGTCTAATCACTAAGTCCAATTCACTTCGATACTACTAATCACTATTACTGATATTTATTTCGAAAAAAAAAACAATTAGGTTAATCTACAGTAATCTATAATCAATACCACTCAATACAAATGAAAAGCAAAAACTTCTGTTTACTACAGTGATAGTATAGACGAAGTCAAAAACAGCTTCACCGTGTTATAAAATAGAACTATAAAATAAAAAATAAAATAGGCCCGAAAATTTGAATTTTAATTCTTTGACGGTTTTATGATTTCATAATAATTATTGAAACAAAATCATATTTATTAACTAAATATAAATAGCAGTATCTAAAATTAAAAGTTTAATAGTTTTATAGTGCTTATTGTAAGTTTATTGTTAACGTAAGATGAATACATTCCAATTTAAAGGAGATTTGATGTCAATTATTATTAACATTTACTTTTTAAGTTCTATAACTCAAAAAATGGTGGTCGAACAGCGTTTGCTCAAAGGAACTTTTCTGTAGCAAATTTAATGCCCTACAAAAGTGTTTGCTCATTTTTTCCAAATAAAAAATGTTAATCCGAAAAATCGAGTTAAAACCGAAAAAAAAATTTTGCAAGTATTTTTTTTATGAAGTATCAGGTTTTCCGGTAGAACAGAAAAAAAATATCGCCTAAAAATGAAAGACCCTAATATATAAGCACCAAAATATAATCTGGGTATTAGATGTACCCATTATCAAAGAGTGATTGAATCGAATCGATAAGTGAAAAAGAAAAAACAGAGGTTCGAACAAAATTCGGTTTAAAAGGTTGTTGCAAATGTTCATCCAAAGCTATCGTTTGCCAAAACAAATAACCACCCAGAGTTCATATTCACCCAACTTTTAGCTGACCATTTAATTATCTGGTTTCGTTATGAGTTCGTAAATATTGACTTTCCATCTAATACTAATACTAAAACGAGATAAAAGAATGACATGAATGATATCGATTTCCACATGATATTTTACCATATCCACTGTGAAATGAAACAATAAAATATAGGGGTATGTGAATTACTTCTTTTTTACGAGAAGTTTTTTTTTATTTTTAATCCGCAAATAATATTAAAAGTGATATGACAATGATAGCTGAAGGATAAATGTCCATTGACATTTGTCTAAAATTTCACAGTTTCACTCAAAAAAAAATAGTTTGTGAGAAACAGACCCTGAATGGGTCTTTGATTAGTAGAGGGAGGAGGAGAAGGTGCCTATCAGCTTTCCCTACGATGCTATTTAGTATCAATCATGCCCTTTCTATACTTGAGAGCACCGTGTTCCGCCATTTCAAGTTGGTGACGAGTCTCGGGTTTTTTTTTGATGGATGGAACAGTAAACGAAGCAGCATAGCCAGGAATGGCAAACTTTAACCTCATCATGGTCAAAAAAACCCCGGAATGAGCAAATCAAAAAAATCAGTCTTGTTACTTTATTTATACCCCTTGTATGTCTGACGTCTACATTAATATCATTGTTTTACCGACAGAGATTTTTGAAAACAGTTTGCACTACGATGTTGAATAATTTAGGTGACGTACAATGCCCTTGTCGAACTCCTTTTCCACAAAAAAATTATAATAATTATAATTTCAGATATACCAGGTGTGGCGGTTAATAGTTCTTATTTTTTTCTTAAAAAAAAACACGTTTAATTTGGGAGAAAGGTAAAAAAATGATTTATTCAATTATTATGCGCCTTCGCTAGCTGCACATTTCTTTTATTTCTCTGGCAATTTATGGATGTCCACCCAGAAAAATCGTACATTTTTTGAAGTGGTCCAATTATCAAGTTATTTTTCGACATCTCCGTAATTATTGAAGTACGTGAGATCGATGAAAACAAGTGGTAGTCGGAAGGGACCAAGTCCGATGCATACGGCTGGTGGAGTAAGAATTCACTGTCAAATGTAGAAATGGTGTCTCTGACCACTTCCTCTCTGTATGATTCTGGTCGCTTTTCGATCAATGCATGATTCAAATTGAACATTTATTGACGGTAGCGAACGGTATTAACTGTTTCACCTGGTTTCAGAAGGTCATGGTACACGATACCCTTCTGATCTTACAAAATGTACATCATTGTCTTCTTTCCAAAGCGATTCAGTCTAGCGACGGATGTTGATGGTGTTCTGGATCAATCCAAGATTTTCTGCGTTTTGGATTTTCCACATATAACGATTTTTCATCTCCAGTCACGATATAAGAAATGCCTTCTTTGGTGTTGAGAAAGCAAAATTTCGCATACCGTTTTCTCTGCCATTTCTCTTGCAATTCGATATCTTCAATTTTTTTTGGTTGACCTGGGCCTTCTTTGTCTTTCAAGTCGAAATTACCACTTTTGAATCGTCTAAACCAACGTGCATAAGTACACAAGTATATAAACGGCTTTCACTCGCGTTTTTCTTTTATAGAACAAGAAAAGCAGTAGGTGCCGCAAATGCTCTTTATTTAGCTTGAAGCTCGACATGTTTACCACACCAAACACATATGATGAACTCATATGTAAACATGTCGAGTTTAAACATCAAGGGCGTTTTGAAAGGTGCTGTCATAGCAACAAAATGACATAAGAGATTATATTGTGTTTCCAGATCCTTGTTTCCTGCGCCATCTCTTAAAAAAAGAATTACTAAACGTCACACCTGGTAGCCTATCTCAAGATATTTTTACCGTTCTGGTATAGCTGCAAGGGTTGTTTGACAACTACCTCCTGGCCTTGACAAAAAAACCTTTTTATGTGTAAAATTTATTTTATATTTCAACGTAATCATCTTTTAATTCGATACACTTAGTCCAACGTTTTTCTACCTTTTATATCCCCTCTAAAAAATGCGATTGCTCCAACCCTTCAAAGTAAGTGTTCATTGACTGTTTGTGACGGTTTTTTGATCTCTGATGTGCTCTGATGAATCCATGTTTCGTCAATAGTTATAAACCGAAGCCAAAGATCATTCCGATTGCGTTTCAACATCGCGAAACATTTTTTTGAAATTGACACACCTGCGTCAGTTGTGAGCAATCGCGGCACCCATCTTGCGAAAAGTTTTTTCATATCCAACTGAGTTGTTAAAATATTCTGCCCCCGTTTAATTGAGATGGCCATAATATCAGCAATCTCACGCTCTTTCACTTTCGGATCGTCTATCACGATATCGTGGAAATTTTTCTGAAGTGCTAACCTCATTTGGACGACCTGGACGATCTCCATCAAAAATGCTTATTCGGTCACGTTTGAATTCAGTTGTCCAATATTTTATTGTTGATAACGAAGGGGCAGAGTCCCTATAAACTTCGCTGAGCTCCGTTTTAAACTCATCATTTGTTTTATTTTTCAAAAACAAGTATTTTATCACTGCTCGATATTAAATTCTTTCCATTATTGTAAAATCACAAAAGTTGTTATATTTAAATGGCTGCCATTCACAAACTAAACCACGCAGCGATTTGACAGTATTGTTATAAAAGGTTATATTTACGAAAAATGTTACTTTTTAAATTCTAGCAGCGCCATTTCTGACCTAGACCATGTACATATCATACAGCCTCCGTATTGTCAGGTATTTTGTTACAAAAATAATTTATTGTAACTTACAATGAAGTAATTTTTTTTGTGGCAAAATAACTTTTTGTACTCTACTGGCCATTTCGATTAATATTTTTCTGCTATCTTTCAGCCAATTTTGTGGTTTTATATTTAATAAACTTCTTAATTGTTCCGCAAAAAAAAACATTTCCGGCAATTTGATATTGTCATCTAAAGGAAACGATGTAGTTGACAAGCATAAGTTTCATGAAAGAAAATTATTTACTTCGAAACAGTTGAGTAGAGAAATTCTTAGCTTCTGGAGATCTTTGCCGCACGAATGATTTGCCAACTTAATCCAAAACATGTCTTGAAAATGCTAGGAATTGATCGATAGTGGTGGTGGACACCCTACTGATAGAAGTATTTTAAGGAATTGTAAATTTACATTAAATTATATTTATAAATTAATCTGTTCATGTCTTTCCTTGAATGGTGTTACTTATAAATATACTAATAATAAAAAGTGCTATACTAAGTTGATAACACAGATCTACCACATTTATAAAAAATGGACCACCGATACTTAGACGCAGTGCGGCTCGTGGGTTTTTAAAATGGGAGGGCGTATAAAAACAGTGCTGCTGAAGGTTTTTTTTGCTTTCTTTTTCCTCTTTTTTACTTTTCGTGCTATTGAAACCCTATACAGGAGATCAACCAGGAAAACATTACAATTTTGTATTGTTACTACTTGCAAGGATATTGGGCGATTGGTCGTATGAGTCAAGTCATTCATAAATAAGTTTATCTAAAATGGAATCGATTTTTGTACTGTACTTTATTAATCCTAGAAACACCCGCTATTTAACGAATCATTTTTTTGTCGTCTATCGAAGAGGAAGATTATGTTGACTATAAAATTTCACAATGTCATTATACTCGCCTATTGTTTTCGCATAGGCAGAACTTAATGAATCAATATTTACTTTACCCAACAACTGGAAGTTCACTGGGAACAACTGGAAACTCAGAAGCTAGGTTGCTTTTATGTTTAGGCGAATTCTCGTGCTTTTTAATTTGCAATAACAAATGTTTTGAATTCCTCACTCCTTTGCGAGTTTATTGCTGCTCACGACCAAACAGTAAACACACGAAACAAAACAAAGAATTAGTGTCTTCGCAGCCATATAGTCATACTATATACAAATACTATTGTATAGTTTACTGTCAAATTCTCGCGTAAAATTTGTCCTATTTTTACATTCTTTTTGAACTTGACTCAAATTCAACACGGTAATGGGATGACCGTTAGTTTTTAATTCAACTTTCTTCTCCAAACTTAAATTAGTCATTATTAACTGTTTTAAATCAGACACCTTTATATTCGCAATTAAAAGTCGATTATTTTATTTAAAAAGTACTACTCAGTGTCTACTACTCAGTGTGTACAGTAACAAGTCCCATATCAAAATAAGAATTCGCGAGGCGAACGAAATACGCGATCCGAGACATATTAAACGCTATGTACCAGTCAAATCAGCGTTTAAAACTAATTATCTATACGCCCGGTCGCAGGGAATCTACAACAAAACATGTAAGACCAACGACGAGATACGATGACGTGGCGTATGGTCGGTGGAGGTAAACGTTCGACCAACGATGTAAAATTGTGGCGAGAGGATGGAATTTTTATCCGCATTATTTGGTGTGATGGATCGATATACGTTCTTCTACATTTGAAGATTTTCATTTTTAATAATATCTTAAAATGAATCAAAGGAAACAAACTGAACGGAAATAAAAGATCGTGTTTTGCTCTGAAAAATTGTTTACTGCGATAAATGCTGGAGGGACGGTGCCCTCTTTCACGAGTAGCCACTGCTTAAACGTAATTTTAAAGTATAGTGTCTAGCAACACTCTCAGTTTCACATTAAATTATCAAAAGTACCATAAATTGTCAAAAGTGCCGTCAATCAGGGCTAGTCTAGACTACTTTTTTATGTTTTCACTAACATTTCCGTTATTACAAAATGTAAGATATAGATTTTCAACATCCAAATCGAGTTAGTTTTAACCAATATAAAAAAGTAAACTGTACTGTTTAAAAAAAGTTTTCCTTATTTTTTAATTTTGTACTCGTTTAAAAGTTTTGGACCAAACTAGCCACTGCTTGGGGTTTCTTTGATCCATTTAGTTGACTTCATACAAATATATTTCATATATACATTAGTACGTTTTCATAGGCTCCATAATGCGTTCTACATACTTTAGTTCCCTTTTACAAATAACCTTACTTGAGCCTGGGTCAACTCGTATATTTGTCTCATCATAATTCCAGATATTTTCATCTGGCATATCACTAAGGACAGTTTCTAAGTTGTCAAACTAATCATTGACTATTTTTTCGTCAATAGCGCTGTGCTGCTGTGCGCACCGTTAAGTTTGGGTGGTGTTTTCTAAATAATGCTGCCCAATCAGGTCCTGAGAAATTGTTTTTAAAGTTATTTACTGTACGTCCATGTTTGTCAAGAAAGCATTTCATGGAGTATCTCAAATCAAGATCAGTAACTGGAAAACCAAATTCAACCAGCTTGTTGATATGAGCCTCAAATGAGCGTTCTTCTTCTTGAGGAAACACTGTGGAATGCCTTGTTTTTGACCTCATTTGTTTTAATCTTATTTATTATTGTGCTTCTAGGTATATTATAATACTGACTTGTATCTCTTTGTGTTCTTACTCTCCTTCTTATGTCTATGAAACAAGCTATAATTTCTCGTCATGATGTCCTCAGCAACTGGAACAAAAAAAACTAAAATATCATTTTATAACAGTATCATTTGAAAAAATGTTATTAAAAACATATTTTAAAAGATTTGGTAGTAAAAACGGTATTTTTAAGCAGCTGAGGTTACTTTGGTCCTGACACAAAGAAGCCCAGAAAAACTAGTTTTCAAGTTTTGTTTATGAGAACTTTAACATTTACTGTCAAAACAAAAAAATTAAGGAAAAACTATGAATTATCACATATTGGTAACAGGTTACTAAAGGTAATATTTTGATACTTACCTTATTTTCACATGTAAACAAAAATTTTCACATGTAAATACAAGCTCCAGTGTTGCCACTAATAAAAATTAAATTTAGCTCAAAAAATTACATTACTATTATAATATTATTGTTTGTTCGGTACAAACATTAATAAGCTCTTTTTCCTGTTGGACCAACGTAACCCCACCCCGCAAGGACCAAAGTAGCTCCGGTTGACGGTATGTACAGGTTGTAATCTATTCACATTGATAATATTTTCTTCTCAGTAGCCATTTAACTTATTTATTTTTGTTGTTTGTTGTTTTCGTGGCCTATCTGATGTTTTTCATACATACAAAATATATATCCGAATATAGGCAAACTTGTACTAGAGAAGAAATTGATAATTTTGAAGGTACGTCATCAAAACCCTTACTTTTTACTCAAGGCGCTTTAAGTGACCTTATTAGAGACCTCGACCTTTCAAAAGAAAGATTAGAGCTGCGAGCATCTAGATTCAAAGAGAGGAATTTACTTTCTCCAGGTACTAAAATTACATGTTACTGTACTCGAGAAAAAAAAAACTGCTTCCATTTTTTGGCTCGGAAAATGATTTTTTTGTAATGATATCAGTGGTATTTTATCAAAAATGGGTTTCTTAAACTACCAGCCAAATGAATGGAAACTTTTTATAGACAGTTCCAAGCGGAGTTAAAATGTGCTTTGCTACATAATGGATTGCCACTATGTAGCCAAGATTGCCATTAAGTGCCAGTCTAAAAAGTTTACCAGTTTTAAATTGACGCATATATCCCACTTATGATTGACTTAAAAATGATAAAGTTTTTATTGGGTCAACAAAACAGTTACACGAAATATCCATGTTTTCTCTATTTGTGGTACAGCTAAAATTGCTAAAAAAGCTAAAATTGAAGCTCCTAAAATTGGATTAAAATAAACTGGACTGGAAGAAACTATTTGATAGTTGGGAAGCAAAATATCGTAAATGCATCGATAGTTACTAGAGAGGAAATAATTTTGTCTCCATTGCACATAAAATTGGGACTCATGAAACAGTATGTCAAAGCATGGATAATAGTGGTTCCTGTTTTAATTACTTACCGAGAAAATTTCCTGGTCTGAGCAGGGCGAAACTTAAGGCTGGCATTTTTGATGGACCGCAAATTATGCTTCATCAATTTCACCTGCATCTTGTACTCTTTTTTCCTAATATATATTTCCTTTCAATATATTGCTCTTTCCTTTCTCTTTCTGACAAAGTAGATGGCATCCCAGTTAAAAAATGAGTCTCGTATATCTGCTTGAACGGAATCAACTTGGTAACCTATGTTGGTATCGTATGCCTCTACAACTTATCCCATCTGTATGTATCGAAAAAATTAAGATATTAATTAAAGATTAAGTTATATTTTTTCTCATTATTAATCACAAATTTATACACACATGCACACACACGCACACATACGCACACACGCACGCACACGCACGCACACGCACACACACACGCACGCACACACACGCACGCACGCACGCACGCACGCACGCGCACACGCAAACGCAAACGCACACGCACACGCACACGCACACGCACACGCACACGCACACGCACACGCACACGCACACGCACACGCACACGCACACGCACACGCACACGCACACGCACACGCACACGCACACGCACACGCACACGCACACGCACACGCACACGCACACGCACACGCACACGCACACGCACACGCACACGCACACGCACACGCACACGCACACGCACACGCTCACGCACACGCACACGCACACGCACGCGCACACGCACACACACACACACACACTGATGTATACCACAAGATTAAACTAATGGGTAACTGATGGTAATCGGGTGATGAGTAATCTATCTTTAGACATATATATAACACCTTTAGAAGACTAAGGAATCTTAAATATAAACAAGTGACTAATATTTTGACTTGACGCCAAAAAAAAGTTAATATTTACTAATAATTGTTTTATGGTTAAAATAGTATAGCTGAAATTTTCAAGGTAATTTTTCAACGCATGCACAATTATATTACCAGAATATTTTTGACGATTAACGCCATCTTTATATTGAGGCTTAAACCTTTTCAGCATACTTAGAATCGTATTTTGGTGTAATTTCTATGGTGTGTCATTTTGACCATTGTTGGCTATTTGGTTTCAATGGCTATTTTGACGCCGAGTGCACTTACAGAATAAACAAACTTTTTTAAAACGTTGCTTTACGTTGCGAAACGCTTTTTAATGTAGATTTTTCTTCAATTAATTGCGATAGGAACACGACGTATCTATTTTTAAATGAGATAGTCGATAGTTAATTGAAATTCATTTTAAATATAATAACTAGGATTAAAATTGCAACATATCGATTTTAAAAAACTCAAGTCTACTCTGCTCCGTTATTTTGCGAAGAAAAAAATGCCAAATATACCCTTATAAAAAATCATAGTAGGCCATGCTTTTATGGCAATGTCAACCCGATAGTCAGAAAATAATAGCCTGTCAGGGTCACACCTACAAAAAATATAGCATGCTTGAATTTGTCCGCCTGCTTTGATTTCAGGGTCTGTTAACAGGAAAACCCAGACGTGGTGCATAATATTTTAGCCTCATGAAAAATATTAAAACAGCAGGTTTTTTCATTAAAAACTCTAACTGTTATTATTTTTAATTAATAATAAAATTATTATTGGTGTAAACAAAAGTATTTGCAGTTTTTCGTTTTTTTTTATAAATCAAGATTATATTTCACTCCTCAGAGGTTGATTTCAACTTTTTACTTCGATAAATAAACATTCGTCAATATAATATTGTGAAATATTCCAAGTTCCAACCACAAACCGCCAACATTAAGTTCGGTGCTAAAGTATTCGTAAGATCAGGACACTGCTCACAAAATTGCAGAAACAGCCAAGAAGTGCAGTGGAATACGCGCAACAAAGCGGTAGGGTATTAATCGATATTAGTAAGCAAATTGACCAACAAATAGCAAATATGGGGAAATATTTCTTAAAGCAGTCGAAAATGTCTGATCTACATCAAGCTGTAGGCCAGGTTGATTGATCAACAGCACTGCGGCTAACTGAAGATCAAGTTCAAGTCTATCAAAAACCGAACTTGAGAAATTATAATCATGGAGAGAAAAGTCTCTGCATGGGAGACATTTGAATGAGGTCACTTAGGAGCAAGTCGACATACTAGCGTTGAAATCTGTCTCACTGCTGGATATATGTTTCCAGGGACAGAGCGCTTCCTACTGGCAATACAAGATTAAGTTGCCAGAAATCATCTCAGGTATATATTTCGGGATGGCAGTGTTGCGGATGAACGATGTAGATATGGATACCGGGTGTCCGAGCTAATCCAACATATAATAGAGGGCTGTGAGGAATTTGTTGCAGCAGAATATTAAGAAAGGCAGGATACTACAATTACAACCAACAACCAGCTCTGGAGCACAATAGTTACAGAATGTATTGGGACCGAATAGTGCATACCGAGCAGAACTTAACTAACAACAGGCCGGATATTATTGCTATTGATAAAACTTCAAGAATAAAAACGATTATTGATATATTAAACAAACGATCATTGATATATTGATTGATTATGATATTGGAACGATTGTTTATTCTAAACATCAAGAATAAAAACGATTATTGATATTGATATTGATATTGGGATATTGGTATAAAAAGAGAATAATTTAGTCGCAAAACATACTGAAAAAATTCTGTAGTATAAATAGCTTTAAAAACAGACGAAAGGGCAATGGAATATTAAGCACGCCGAAACAATAAGTACCGTCCAAAAGTTTTTGGATAACAATAGGAAACCAAAGACATCACTTTGGTTTTAATAAGGTTTGATTGTAACCGTATAGCCCGAAAACATGGAATGGACCCCCCACAGAGCTTAATCCTTTTGATATCTAAGATATCTGGGATAAGTCAATGTTCTCCTTAGAAGAAGTGAGAATACTTTTAGGCTAAAAACAATAATAATATTAACTTCTGAAATACTGAGCTCTTCTTTTTGACGTACAAGGTTTCTTATCAAGTTGGTGGTTCTGATTGTTGGTTCCTTGTGATGGAATAGCCGGCCGTTAGTTGAACGTTATTCTAGTCTGCTCGTTACTATCCTCAACCTAGGCCCTACCTTTTGGTATACCTTCGTAACGAGAGGGACCACGAAGCTGCGTCTTGATGATACCATTTGTAATACGACAGTGGAAGAAACCAGATGGGGTCGAACGTGAGAAAAGGGCAGGCCCTATTGTAATACAGAAATCTGGAATGTTGGTGAAAAGAACTTAGATACCAGCTGAGATTGTGTGACAATACCAACGCGTGATTTTTTTAGTGTGGAACTTCCGATAGGGGTCGTATAACATTAGAGCAACACTTGCAAATTGTCTAAATGTATCATCAAAAACAGTCAAACTCAGAGAGCACGTGAATTTTATGGTGCACATAATCGCCCAACCGAGCGATGTATTCGCCGAATTATCTACAAATTCCGAACGCATCTCACGCTACTGGATATTAAAATAAAAACCCGACAGAAAAGCTGTGCGTTCCGAAGAAAAATCGTCGCTATTGCTGGCACGGTGATGAAGTAAGTTCGCAGTAAGTTGTACTTTGTTGTTCGACTACGTGGAAAATATTGCGTAAAGTGCCTTACAAGTTCCGGCTTGTCCAAGAACTCAAGCCACAGTAACCAGAATTTAACCCCAAACTTTTGTTCAGCGACGAACCTGATTTTTGGCTAAATGGTTAGGTTAAATCCGCAAATGATTCAACGGTTACCGTTGCATCCAAAAAAAAATGCACCATATGGTACGGATTGTGTGCTGGTGGCATTATTGGACCGTATTTTTTTAAAAATCATGTTAAATTTTTGGTTTAAGTCGATAAATCAGCAATTAATGACGCTTTGGCAGTCAACAAATTAGGGACAATTGCGTACATAGACCCTAGTTTGAAAAAGTGATCGGAAATTGAATTGACAGAGGGAGCTTTGTCGGAAGTAGTCGTGACGGGCATTTGTCCGAAATTGTTTTCAAACATTGAAAACATATATGGTTATATCACATTCACTAAATAGGTTCAAAGTATTTTAATATACTTTGGTTGTCTTATTTCGATTTAACGTTTCGAAGCGCTAAAAAAATTATTCTATATAATTATTTATTGTTAGTGCTATTATTTTACTGTTAAAGCTAAATTTTAAACAACATTCACTAAACATCATATTTTAATCACACCTAAATTATTCAATACACCAAATCTAGATGTTATCCAGACTAACATCCTGCACAACTTCATAAACTCAACCTTGACGATCGGAGTTAAATTGAAACGAAACAAATGACGTGCAGCTTGAAATGCATTTTCTTTCCAGCACTCTGGATCGAACCGCAGGATTCGAGGAGCGTCGTCGCTCTACAATTAATTCGTCGTTTCGCCTGACGGTTTCCCAATCGAAATAATTGTCGAGCCGAGTTTGCGATGAGATTTTTTGGAAAACAATTTTTTTCTCTCCCCTTGGACAGGAAGTATTGATCAAATAAATTAAGTATTACTGTAATGTCTGACGAGGTTTAAATATAGATGTTTATTTAAAAATTATGAATTAGTTATTTCGCATTTATTATTACGTTGATGATTGTTGGAACATTTTTTTAAAATATACAGTCCAATTAATGGAAAAGCCGGCTGGTGAAATTTCGTGTGATCTTTAGAGTTATCTTTAAATGAAAACCCACAATACACAATAAGAATGAGAAAAAAAATTGCAATCTTATTAAATAAATCACCAATCGAAAAACTATGATAAGATTATACATTTTAAGCGAACGTATTATGTATTTATCAAATATTAACTGATTATTGGTTAACGAATAAACAACAAATAAAATAATGAACATTGTTAAAATATTGTTTTCAATTAATGATCACGTCATAAATCAGACGAGCGATGTGACAACGACGTAAACCAACCACTAAGAATATTGGGAAGCTCTCCAGAATTACGAAGTGGCTAAGCGTACGTACGGGTAGAGTAAGTCCGGGCTAGTTGGCTATATTTTTTTCAAGCTCCAATTAAAATAAAACTACATGTATGTAGAATGTTATTATTTTTTTTAAATTAAACTTTCAAAGTCATACTACATGATAATTAACAATAATATAATCACTTTTAATATAGTCAACTTTAAAAATACTATAATTTAATAATGACAACTGGCCGTCTCTCCCAGAGCGTCCCAGAGATGGTCTTAGTATTACGGAAGAGTTGGCCAGTACATAATTCTACTGTTTCTCCTTTTTCACCGTGCATTTTTTTCAGTTGTACTTCCTTCTTTTTGTCCATATTTTGAACACACGTCGTCACATTCAGTGCAATTTACGTACAGTTAAAGTTGGCAAATGAGACAGTGAAGCCAGTCTTCGAGAAAACGTGTTTCGAAATAATCTTTCCACAACCCTCACAGTTATCTTTTTCTCTCTCTTCACCATTTTCATTGGATGTTAAAAAAATCATAACTGAAGAAGAGAAAAAATTCTGCGTCGAGTTTTTCGCCTCTAAAAATTAATCGTGGTACCGAAGAGGAACAAACTTACAGCCTCAAAGATGGAATGGGATCATCGAAAATAACGTCCTTCATATATCTCCACGAATATATTTTTTTCCTTTATTTGGGGTTTTCGCCATTATCTAAAACTCAAAAAATATCAAAAATACCTGTTCTTATGTAAAGAAAGAATCACTGGGTAAAAACAAAAAACCAAACGGAGACAAATTTCTCAGTGATTCTTTCTTGTAATAAATTTGCCTAACGAACAAAATTTTAAATATATAAAAATGTTATAAACAATTTTACAAACTTTTAACATTAACGTTTCCGAGGGTCTTCTCCCCCCGTTTTCAAAACTAAACTAAAAAACAAATTATATTAATATGTAATATATAAAGTAACGAGTGAAAGTAAATATAATTTTTTGTTTATGTCAACGATACTTACATTGACAACAATAGATTTTCATGACAGTGACATACTACCAAAAAATATACATATAGGTAATGTTTACTGTGTGATTGTTTATTGTACTGATTTTTTTGGTGGTATGTCACTGTCATGAAAATCTATTGTTGTCAATGTAAGTATCGTTGACATACACAAAAAAATATATTTACTTTCACTCGTTACTTTATATATTACAAATTAATATAATTTGTTTTTTAGTTTAGTTTTGAAAACGGTGGGAGAGGACCCTCCGAAACATTAACGTTAAAAGTTTGTAATTTTTTTTATAACATTTTTATATCTTTAAAATTTTGTTCGTTAGGCAAAATTATTACAAAAAAGAATCACTGAGAAATTTGCCTCCGTTTGGTTTTTTGTTTTTACCCAGTGATTCTTTCTTTACAAAAGAACAGGTATTTTTGATAGTTTTTGAGTTTTAGATAGTGGCGAAAAACCCAAATAAAGGAAAAAAATATATGAACACGCCACAATCATTCAGATATTACGTATTTCCAGGAATAACTTCCAGATATAATTTTTTTAAGCAGTAAATAACCAAGTATATCAAAAGCGCAAATAATAATAATGTGATCGATAAATATAACAAGGAAATTAATAATAATGATAAAAATTATTAATTTTAATTTAATAACTGCCTGTTTATTGAACTTTCAAAAGACATCCAGAGACATTAACTCACATTTTGATCATCTTGCCCTACTTGGTTGAGAACTCAGGATGTAGTAGTTATAGGATTTACCCATTCTCCAAACCTGAGAGCCAAATATGATGTTAGTTGATAGTAATGCGAGAAGATTATCTGTTTTATAGTTTTTCTGCGTTCCGAAGAAAATATCGTCACTGTTGCTGATAATGTTGATGAAGATCCAAATTTATCAATTCGCCGCCGTTTGCAGAAAGTTGTACTTTGTTTTTCGACTACGTGGAAAATTTTGCGTAAAGATCTTGATCTGGTGCCCTACAAGAGGCAGCTTGTCCAAGAAGTCAAGCCACAAGATCCAGAATTTAAAATTTTGTTAAGTGACGACACTTATTTTTGGGTAAATGGTTACATTAATAAACAAAATTGCCGCGTTTTGAGTGAAAATAATCCGCAAATGATCCAACAATTACCGATGTATCCAAAAAAATGCACCGAATGGTGCGGATTGTATGCTGGTGGCATCATTGGGCCGTATTTCTTTAAAAATCATGGACATTTCGTACATAAGACCATAGTTGTTTTAAAAAGTGATCGGAAATTGTATTGACAGAATGTGCTTTGTCAGAAGTAACCGCGACCGACATTTGTCCGAAATTGTTTTTAAACATTAAAGTCATTGAATTTGATGTCACATACAGTAAATAGTTTCAAGGTATCTAACATAATTTATTTGTTGTTTTGTTTCAAGCTTTTTTGTTATCTTACATATTAATAAAATGTACATTGATGTACATTATTATATATGCTAATTCATTTTACTGTTAATGCTAAATTTTCAGAAAATATTCGCTAAACACACAGTTTTATTCACGCCTAAATTATTCAATACACCATATCCAGATGTTTTCCAGACTGACATCCTGCACAACTTCATAAACTCAACCTTGATGATCTTTCCTGCAACTAACTTTTGCGCTCCCTCTCTCTCTTATTTGTTTTCGGAGTTAAATTGAAACGAAACAAATGACGGGCAGCTGGAAATGCATTTTCTTTCCAGCACTCTGGATCGAACCGCATGATTCGTCGTCGCTCTACAATTAATTCCTCGTTTTGCCTGACGGTTTCCCAATCGAAATAATTGCCGAGCCGAGTTCGCGATGAGATTTTTTGGAAAACACTTTTTTTCTCTCCCCTTGGACGGGAAGTATTGATCAAGTAAATTAAGGATTACTGTAATGTCTGACGATGTTTAAATATAGATGTTTATTTAAAAATTCTGAATTAGGTCGCGTTGATTATTACATTGATGGTTGTTGGAACATTTTTTGAAAATACACAGTCCGATTAATGGAAAAGCTGACTGGTGACATTTCTTGTAACCAACAGAGTCATCTTTAAATGAAAACCCACAATATATATGGTATAAGGGAAAGTATTTTCGCAAATTTGCTCAACGATTCTTCGCGGCATTTTAAAGATAAAAGTTCCTTTGAGTGTCTGAGAAACAAGATTGCAAACTTATTAAATAAATCACCAATCGAAAAGCTATGATAAGATTATACATTTTAAGCAAACGTATGTGTTTGTTAAATATTAACTGATTATTGGTTAACGAATAAACGACAAATAAAGTAATAAACATTGTGATTTTTTTTCCAATTAAGGATCACCAATTAAGGTCATAAATCAGCCGGTCGATGTGACATCGTTGCAAACCGACCACTAAGAATACTATTTCAACATTGCGACAAATATTATTTCAGTGTATGTATTTAATTTTCATTTAAAACCAAAAATTTAATTTGTATACGAATATCACGATATGCGTTTTATTTAGGGAGAAGCTCTCTAACTTTACCAAGAAGCTAAACGAATAGTCCGGCTCAAGATATTTCGTTGCCTTTCGGTAAAATGTTAATTGTCTCAATAAATTTCAATAAAAATATTCCTAGTTTCTTCAAAAGCGCCAGAGTCGGTGGTTAAACCTCTGAATAATTTTGGAAAAAATAAAATATTGTTAAATTATTATTATTATGTATGACTAAAACATTGTTTATTAGTTTGTGTATTTTGAATTTATTAGTACAATAAAAATAAATAAATAAATTTATCTATTAGTACAATAAAAATTATAACTTAAATTTAATTCGGTTCCACTCTCACTATCACTTTGATCCACATTAATAATAAGTGGTTCTATATTATTACTAAATAATACATAGGAATCTTCTATTTTAATAACATGGTTAATCGAATTTACTCAACTTTCTTGGGGAATATTATCTACAACCTTCCTAATTAATGTTGCAGCACTTGCACTTAGAGTCAGATAAATGTTTTCTGCTCTAACATTGTGGATTTTACTCAATTGAATTAAAATACAGTAATACGGTGGAAGGCGTAAAACCGTATGTCCTATATCGGCAGTAATGGTATCACATCCATATTCCTCTTTAATATTAAATGTCTTTCTAGATCACATACTTTATATGTATTTTCGAAGTATATATCGTTTTTTTAACATACAGTTTATCCATTACAATTACGCTTTCCTTAGGCACATTAGGCAAAAGGCTATTTATAAACCAATCTTCAAAAAGTTTTCCTGTGATGTCGTCATGGTAGTCCAAAGATGAATGTTTAATATTTTTGGAGGACAACTGTAAACAATTTGGAACCCATTCATCCTCGGAACCAGCATGTAAAATTGTAATTCTTTTTCCCTTGTTTGTTGGGGCTTTAGTTTGGCATTTTCTTGATGTATCTACCCATCCTTTTGCTGGTGTCTCATGTGTATCGAACCATGTTTTATCAAGGTAGATAATGGGACAATTTTCTAATCTGTATTATTTTATAAAGTTAAAGTAGTCAAACCGCCATCGTCGCGATCATTGGGATTCCATTAATATTTGTCTTTTATTAATGGTCCGATATGCAAAACCCATTAGAGATAATATTCTCCGGATGCTAGTTCTGCTGCAAAGAATGTTGGTATCATCTTTCGTTAGTCGCTGTTGCAATGAGTGCAATGCAGGTATAGTTTGCTTTTCATACATAACATTAATTTTGCTTCGAATTAAGTCTTTGTGGCTTTCGTCAACATATTTACTTTTACCAGAATCACTAGTGAACTTTTTAGCTTTAATTGGCTTCGTCACAATATCTTTAACTGTAGACAACGGCGTTTTCGTTAATGAAGATGTTTCTACTGCAGCTGCATTTACATTAAATCTCCTATTCAATAAAGAAAAATACACATTTTTAACAATTTGCTTAGCATTGGACGATAAATGTTTTCTTTTAAAATTAGCACTACTGGAGCCACAATGATCATTTTATTGCTAAGAACGCCACATTTTACTACATTTGGAAATATAAAAATACGATCGAAATTATAGTTTAAGAAAATAATGCGAACTAAACTAAAATATTTCGAAACTACTAAATTAGATATAAAATTAATTTTATCTTTTTACCTGTTATTTTATTAGGCCCGGCGTTGTTTACTTTTTTTGCAACTTTGCCGGGTTTCGTTTCTATAGGGGCTGTTAACAGTTTATTGCTGCCATTCGGTCAACTATATATCTTGAACCTCACTATACTTACGGGTAGGGTAAGTCTGGGATAGTTAGCCATAATTATTTCAAAGTTGAATTAAAATAAAACTTTTTGTAATTTCATTGTTATTATTATTTTTAATTAAATTATGAATGTTATACTAGATGTTAATTAACTTAAATATAAACACTTTTAATTTGATCAACCTTAAAAATATTATAATATAAACATGACAACTAGCCGTCTCTCCCAGAGCGTCTGGGAGAGATGGCCTTAGTAGTGCGGGAAAGTTGGCCAGTACTTAATTCTACTATTTCTCCTTTTTTACTGTGCATTTTTTCAGTTTTAGTTACTTTTTTTTTTGTTCACATTTTGAACACATATCGAAAATTCAGTGCAATTTTCATGCACCGAAAGTTGGCAAATAATACATTGAATCTAATCTTCGAGAAGACGTGTTTCGAAATAATTCTCTCCACAGCTCACACAGTTTTCTTCTTCTCTCCCTTCACCCCTTCATCTGATGCATCGGTTAAAACTAGATGTTCGTCATCGTTGTTACTGTCAAATATCCTTTTTAAGAATTTTTTTCTTTCGAGGGGCACTTCTTACTGCTGTTTCATTTGGTTATTCTTAGTCTTATTTTCTTTTTATCAGTATTGTTTTCTTTTTTACGTTCTTCTTAGCAATACTTTTTAGCATTTTGACATTTTTCATATCTTCTTTACATTTCCTCATTTGAATGTATTCTTTTGATGTCAGGAGTGTGCCAACTGGCTTAGCCCGTTTGCGTACTTCAATAACTTTTTGTGGAATAGGAGATACTTCCATTAAAATTCGCGTTGGAGTAAAATTCGGGACGTAATTGTTTTTGATGGTAATTGTTCTTGAAGTCGACAGAAGCATTGCGGCAACTCCAGAACCACTACTAATCATGTTTTTACTAGATCTCTTCTTCGGTTACATTTCAGAGCTTGCATTTGAAATTCGGTGTTTCTCAGCACAACAAACTTGTTCAGATACTGTGACAGGCTCACTTACTGGCTAAAGTTATTGAAACTTGTTCTAGATTTGTTGACATTGACCCGCTGGCACTGTAAAATATAATCTGGGATGGCGCTTGGAATAAAAGGACTGACTCCTGTACCTTTGAATGCTACAATAGCATACTCTGCAGGAGCAGCTTTTTCCCACGCTTTGTTAAGCAATGTTCCCAATGGCAGTCTTCATAGTTCATAGAAATGGGTTTTCGCTGACTGGAACTCTGCACGATTCAACGGTTGAAGATAGTGAGACGTGTGGCTTAGCATTGAAACCAAAACTATGTCATTTTGTTCTGCATATTCCAACATTTCAACAGAACTGGAGTGAATCGAATGGCCATTCAACAACAGAAGAACTTTCCTTGCGGGCTTCCTTCTAAATTACAGTTGAAGTTATGTATGTAGACTTCTGATACATAAAAATCTTTGATACAGGAGGCATTTCATTCTCAAACTAAGCTTTTTTATATTTACCCTTCATAATGCAAGCAGGTGTCAAAAATGTACCTTCACCACTATAACTGGATATAACAGTTATTGTCTCTCATTTTTCAGTCGATGTAACTGTGGATACACCTTTGAAGTCCTTCTCAGCAAGTACATGTTCAGGACGGGTATTCAATTGGAGTCCTGTCTCGTCCATATTGAAGATGTGACTTCAAGTCAAGACATTTTTCAGAAGTTTAAATTAAGCGTCTACCTTCGACTTGTTGATAGGAGTCGATCGCGCTAAGGAAACACCTTCTAACCGTCTGATTGCAACATCAGGGAGTCTATTCAAAAACAATTGTACGAAGTCATAGCCTGCTTTTTCAGTTTCCTTATTGAATCTGTGTTGTAAATTTAATTGTTCAGCCAGCAGATAAGCGATTTTTCTGATATCATCAATCATTAAAGGAAAACCTTTCGCTAGCATGACTTTGGTTTGCAAGCTACTTCTCATTTTCTTCGCCAAAAAAGGAAATTGGTCCTATGGGTCACTTTTTTGTCATTATTGTTTTTGAAATGTCTTTCTATGGTTTTTCTTGGAATCTGATATGCTTTAGCAGCTGCATAAACTGATATTTTACTATTTTTCAAAAGGTTTTTTGAATCTTCACTCCAATTTCCTCGGGTAGCTAATGCTTTTCTTTGGTATTTATTTGACATCTGAAATTAATACTGAACTAAATTTACGTGAAAGCTCACACAGCAAACACGAGAGACTTTTATCTTGATCTCTCATTTCTCACTTAAAATATAAGAGATAGGCTTTTTTTGACATTTTTGGATACAGATCTAGCTGTGTGTCTAGTCTCGTGGTAAATCCTACATTGTCCAATCCAAAGTTAGGTACAAATAAATTCAATAACATAAAGAGAAGCAGGTACTTGAAAATGGGGTGTGCTAGGCCATTTATGTGAAAAGATATTGTAAACTACCTAAATAAAACGCAAAAAGATCATTCTCATCACTATTATAAAAATCATGTAGACCTATATAATCATCAACAACTTCTAAACTTCTTCTAAAATAAGTGTTAACTTAAAAAAAATTTAGCTCAAACAATAATAATTTTTTGGAGGTTCTCAATATTACTTTCTAAAATTTCGTGAGCTTATCAAGGAGCAAATATTTCTGCTGCATCATACATAAAGTTGTTAGTAAATTCGCATCAATCTACAAGTATATATATGTTGATATAATAAATCATTTTCTTACCGAAGCAATTCATTTTTTTTCTTGTATAGGCAGAAAAAATTCTATTAATATTTCATAGAAATGTCAACGGTTTATTAATAGTTATATCAAAAATTATTAGGGGAAAATTTAATTAATTTATTTTTCGTTTTGTGTTCTGTCGTATGCCAAGATACATGGTCGACAATAAATACTTGATGTAAAGCTTTGGTATTTTTATAAGAATTGTAAATGTTGTTGTTTCTGCTATTTTAAATAATTTTTAGTTATTTTCGATTATACCCAGTAGGGTAAATATTAAGGTTCCACTTTGTTATGGCGTAATTTTTTTTCGTAATATTTTTGACAGTTTGAATTTAATCATTCCGCCATTCGAAAACGACAGGCATGCAAATTTTATTACGAGTAGATTCATGATAAAATAATGCAATGAAATTGTACTAATGTACATCAAAAATATAATTTATTTATTGCAATTTAACGTGAATTTAGGCGATTATATTCTAATTTATCGTCTATGCAGTTTAAAGAATTTCGAACTGTTGGGAATAGGTCCCTCATCAGAGATCCAAGAACAGTGTAAAGCACTGAAAATATTGCATATCTGATAATATTCAAACTATTCAAGACCTATAGATAAGAATAAGCGACTAGAATACCGTAATGCCATCAAACAGTATTTCAATTAAAACGACAATTTTCATGCAAAATTCTTAATACGCGATGAAGCATATTTTCATCTCAGTGGTTAAGTAAATAAACTGAGCAAGAAAAAATCACCGCCAAATATATAAGGCTTGCTATTTATGTATATATTATATCATCATAATGTATATATTATATCAGCATCATAATCATCATCAGCTTGTGTCAATTCACTGCAGGATGAAGGCCTCTTCAGCATGTTTCCAACTTTCACGGTCTATCTGCTCTATCTATCTTTCTCTTTCTTGGTCTATCTGCCCTCTCATCACCTCGCTATATGGCCTGCCCATCTCCATTTCAATCGCTTTACTCTTCCAATGATGTCACAGACTTTCTTTTGCTCCAGGATCAATGTGCAGGACTTTCTGTCTCGTCTTGTAATGCCAAGCATACCCATCTTTCTTTCCATTCCCCTCTGTGCTACCCGAAGTTTTTGAATTGATTGAGATGTGAGTGTCCAGGTTTCACTTCCGTATGTCATAACGGGTAGAACGCACCGATCGAAGGCTTTTCTTTTCAGGCAAAGTGGGAGTCTGCTCTTAAACATAATGTTGAGCCTACCAAAATGCCTGCCAGCCATATTTAACACGCCGTTCCGCCTACCGGCGGTATTCCCCCCCATTGAAATCCTCTGCCCAAGATCTATAAAGCTGTCCACAATCTCCAAATCTCTTCCTAAAACTGAATTTTATCTGTCCTGAGCGAAGTTATTGAATAAAACCTGACTCTTTTTCAGGTTTATTTTCAAGCCAAAAGGTTCGCCGGCCCTTTGCAGTTCTTGTATGCGTCTTTGCAGCTCCTCTGGGTCTTGTGAAAGGAGAACGATCATCTGCAAATATAAGATGGTTTAAGTTTGCACCATTAATCTTTACACCATACTGTTCCCAATTCAGTTTACGGAATACTTCTTCAAGGCCAGCCGAGAAAAGAATAGGAGATATTGCGTCACCCTGCAATACACCTCGTTCTACATTAATTCCCACTGCAAGATCATCAAGGTGAATTGTGACTGTAGCTTCATCATATATCGATCCTAATAGGTTTAAATATGCTTTACCTACCCCTTGGCTAAGCAGTGCATCCATTATTGCATGCTTTGAGATGGAGTCAAATGCTTTTTCTTAGTCGATAAAAGCCAAGCACAGTGGCATAGTGTGTTCGTTGTGCCTTTCTATGGCCTGCTGTATAACCTGGATGTAATCCATTGTACTGAATCCACTTCTAAGTCCTGCTTGTTTTCTTGGTTATGCGTCATTCAGTTTTTTTTAATATTCTTTTAGAAATTATCTTAGTGAAAACTATATATTACTGATAGGAGGCTTATTGGACGGTAGTTCTTTAAATCTTCCTCTGCTCCCTTTTTATGAAAAAGGATCACGTCTGCATTTTTTTATAAGTCAGGTACTTTTTGTTCTTTGGGGCATTTTGAGTATAATTTTGTGTGCCAGTATTTTATGTAACGTCCGACCACTAGCTTTTAACATTTCGACAGTTACTCTGGCCTTTCCTGGAGCCTTGACGTTTTTCATCGATTTTATAGCATTTGCTACTTCCTCCACTAGGATATCTGGCATTTGTTCTTCCCTGGGTATTATTGTCTTTGATTGGTTCTGATCTTTATATAACTGGAAATAAAATTTTCTGACAACCTAAAGTGAGGTTATATCTCAAAAGGCGTGGTAAGGTTGGGCAATATTGCGCAATCGTTCGCAATCGTTTGTGAAACGTTTAGTGTGGTGTTGTGTAACGAGAATTGTTCAATATGAGCAATTTAAAAATCCATGCTGTTAAGGCAGCAAGAATCTTGGAGACAAAATTTCAAGAATTCAAAAATGAAATGCTGAATCTGGAGAAACGAACTTCAGACTTAGCAGAGAGGTTAAAAGCCACTAAAATAAATGCGGATAAATATGCTGATAGAATAGATCTGCTAGAAGCAAAAATAAAGAAAAAATTGGAGTTAGAAATAACGCCCAATAACCAAGACCAGCAGACTCCAGAAACACACCACTCAAAGAAGGAGACGATCAAGTCTCTACCACGGAAGGACATCAGCAGATATCCTCCCGACCAAAAAGACGTGAGGAAAAGACAGTGCCGACGGCTTTGAGGGGCAGTCAGATCAAATCTACTCAAGTACTTCGTCTCAATCAAAGGACCGACCAACGTGAGGGCAATACCACCAATTGCACCCACGGGCAATCCCAAACTGATTATTCAGTTCTGAAAACTATTAAGAGCCGGAAGAACAAAACAAAGAAAGGAACAAAAAAGAAAAGACAGGCTAGTGATATAGTCCGCAAGAAACGAAGGAAGAAATCCAACCCAACTACAGCTGCGAAGATATAACTCCGCAGCACCAAACAGAATCAAGTGAAGAAACCCATCTCCATTATCCTCTCTCAACCAACACCAAGAACAATGAAATCTCAGTCGACGAAAGAATGCAAGATCCACGATCGAACCATTCCGCTCCGGATCCCAAAGTGCGCGAATTTCTCGTAAATCTCGGCGGTTTTGGGTCTCGCGATCCGATTCCGCAGCAGTAAAATAATTAATCTTATTTTCAGTAATCCAGAATTCAATAGAAGAATTCAACCAATCTGAATAAAAGACGATAAGGTACCAAGTAAGGTACCTAGTCGATACCTCCTGGGCTAGATAGAAGCCCTCAACCCGTGGAAGCCGCAGATAGAAGGCTGACACAAACCGGGAAGCCGGAAAGTTCAGTAGACACTGGTAAGAGTTAAAGAGCTAGCCAAAAATCCAGAATAAATAATACGAATACGAATCTGACAATCTCTAACATTTGCGTACGCGCCCTGCATACTCTGCCTTAAGGCATATATTTGCGTTCTTTTGTTTCTTAGCTTTTGTTTAGCCTTGTTAATTCCTTTGTTTTCTTCCAGGGTTTTGTGCACTAGCTGCATGTTGAATCGGTGCGTGTCCTCTCTGATACGTTTTCTTATAGTTTTGCAGACCTCAGTGTACTCGACCCTGCTAAAAGGACTACCCGCATTTCTCATTGCAGTGCTCGCCGTTTCTTCATTAAATCAATGGTCTCACTGGAGATTTTTGTCTGTTTGAGACATTTTTCTTCTGGTGCTATTGAAGCAGCCGTTTGAAGCACATTGTCGGCGATTTTTTCATATTGAACTGATATTTGCGCTTCCTCCGTATCTTGTAACACAGTAAACCGGTTTGACAAAGCAATCTCAAAATCGCTTCCTCTCTCCAGCAGCTTCCCAGAAACCCCTTTGCCCTTCTTTGATCTTACCATTCTTTCGCGTTCTCTTCGACAGTTAATCCTAACTTTTGCTTGTACCATTCTGTGGTCACTTTCAACATTAAAATTGTTAAGGACAACACAATTGGTAAATATTGTTTTATCGTGGGTCATGATGTATCAATTTCATTTGTGAGCCCAGATGGACTTTTCCATATCTATTTTCTGGTGATATTTTTCTTATAGAACGAACTCATATTGTATAGTTCTTGTCCTTCAGCAAAATCAACCAATCTGTCATCTCTATTGTCTCGTTCACCAGTTCCATATGGGCCAGTTTCATTTTCGTCAGTTTATGTTGTTGTTGTATATATTATATAAAAACAATAACTTATTATTGAAAATGGTTTTATTGTTTTTAAAAATATTCTGCGTGATGATCGATATACTTCTGCATACGTTTGTGAATCAATTTTCATAGTACTTTTTCCATTTTGATTGCGATATCTCCAAAACATGCATTTTGAACGCATCAACCGCTTCTTCTTGCGACGAAAATCGTTGGCCACATAGTTTATTCGTCACGGACGAGAACAAAAAGAAATCAATAGGTGCCAAATCAGGACTGTACGGAGAATCACCCATAACCCAGTCAAATATTGAATTGTTCGTTCCGATGTGTTAGAGCTCGCGTTGTCATGGCGAAGAATGATCCTGCATCACTTGTTGTTTTTTTCTTATTTCTTCACACACTTCTGGTGAACAAATAGTTGTGTACCATTCAGAATTGACCGTTTTATGATTCTCTAGTGGCACTATAACCACATGCCCATTGTGCATTACCCATTGAACAACCCTTTGCACCAATCGACAGAATCCTTTTTTTAAGTGATTATCAAGTTATGCGGAATCCAACCGTCACAAATCTTCTTCACGGCTTTATATAAAATCTTGTGTATGCTTGTCATACTAACGCCCATAGATGCCTCAATCATACTGTATATCTCAAAACGATCTTGCTTTATCAGTTCGCGCATAGTATCGATATTTTCTGGTACAAGACCCATTTTGGACGATCTTCTTTAAATTCGTCCGTGAGTGAACGACGGCCACGATTAAATTCACTAAACCAATGATATACAGTGGTTTTAGATGGTACTTTATCGCTGAAAGTCGAAGTGAGTTCGATGTGAAGTAATCGATGCATTATTGTTGAGATAATCCACGTCGAAAGTCGTTATAAATCATCGCACAGAAATTTTCACGAGTTAATTCCATTTTTGACTGATATGCATTTTTCACAGTCACTAAAGAATACAAATAGCGTCCGTATGACAAAAGGTTCCGAGTACGTATACAGTCAACAATGTCAAACTTTAAGACTTATATGTTAAATGGCGCTTAACATCGTTGCCAATTCCGGACACATAAGTAGCAACCCTCGTACCAAACGCCATTACATCCAGTTAAATTTACAGCATGGTGAGGGGTTCATGTTCGATTATTATACCATATTTTTTTTTAAGGTAATCAAATATATTTCATAAGAAGTATGTGGAATACTTTTAAGTAATGTATTTGAGATATCAGATACAGGATAAATTCTTCTATTGGAACCTTTGGTGTGAAACACTAACCCTCACGTGAAACAATCAATATTTTGAAGAATATTTTCTCTAGTCATTTAATTTCTTGAAATTGAGATTTATTGTGAGCGAATTCCTTTTTAATCACGTATTAATTCAAAAGATAGTTTCCGAAAAATTCTCTTCGTAATTTTTTTTATATACGTTATTCGCCTTGTAAATAACTAGATAATTTATACCTGCAAGGTTTAACATTGAGTAAAAGATTACCATTAGCTACCTTCGAATGGCACATGCACAATTATAAGCAACAAAGTTTGTCCACGGTACTTACAATCAAACTAAAGGAGCAGTCCTTCTTTAGTTTGATTGTAAGTACCTGTTAGGTCTGACTGATTTGATTTAGTATCCATAGTACCATCATGGTGTAAACTTCACAGAATCAAAACATTTTACCTTATTTTGGAACATAACATAAGAGCATGCAATTCTTATGAAAGGCAAATATTGACAACTTTTTAGGCCGATTTACTGAGAGGGTAAATTCAGGAAACTCTGTTTTATTTTTCCTAACCGTTCCTATGAGAGTCATTCTGAAATTCATCTTTAGGTTTTTATCAACTTAAAACTGGTAAAATAATTATTAGTAGTTACGTTCCTTCAACTTCCTCTTATGGGTTCTCACATCCTTTACACAACAGCATCTGGGGAATTATTTAGCTCCCAACGACCAGCAGGTACCAGCAAGTCACAAGTATAAAAAACTTTGGGGTCAAGTGGAAGTTCGTGGGTTTTTTAAAGTGGGAGGGCATAGAAGAAAATAGTGCTGCAGAAGATTTTTTTTATGCTTTCCCCTTCCTTCTTTTTACTTTTCGTGGACATTACATTTGGATATTTATATTTTTAATAATAACTTAAATTGAGTAAAAGGAAATAAAGTGAACGGAAATAAAATATGGTAGTTTGCTCTGAGAAATTAATTATTCTTTTGTTTACCGTAAGAATTGTTTACTGTGATAAATGTTGGAGGCGCTGCGCCCCAACGCCCTCCATCACGAGCCGCCACCGCACAAAGAGTAGTTTTTTTTATTCCGTATTTGTTCGGTTTATTTAGTATATATTAACGGAAAATACATCTACCCATAAATGCTTCTAATTTTTCGTTAACTGTTACGTAATGAAAGGGTGAAATGTGAAATGAATCTCTAATCGCTGCCAATCTATCAACAGAGCTTCGAGGGTTTCAAGATCGTCAAAGCGCAAATGTCGTAGGAAGAAACAAAATCTTTGTAGAGACATAGTAAACCGAAATATCTCAATACCAGTGCCACCTAGCCCCCAAAGATCTTCAGTGTTCAAATACCAGAGCCCTAACAATGCTTGAATTTTAACGATATCAGTTGTTTTGACATCAAGTTTTTGAGAATATCTATCTTGAACAGCCTGGTTATGTTTATTTATATTTTCTACAATGATTTGTAGTAAATTTTCTGGAAAGAAATACCGCCATATTGATAAACAAGTTTATAGTGTTTTAAATGTGTAACTAAATTTTCTGATCGGGTTCTCATATTTTTTCGAGGACAGTGCTTCTGACATTTGTTAGTTTGATTTTTACCTATGAAAAATGGACCAACAGCTTCTTGCAAATCACTCGATCCATTGTCAGAAATATTCTGTTCCGTATTTGTTTCATGTATATCTAGTTGAATGGTCTTCCTCTTCATTATATTCATCAACGGGTAATTCCTCCATTCAATTAGAGGATTGGAAACATTGTTCAATTAGTTTATGTAGACGCTCTTGTTCTTTTTCATAGGACACCATTCTAAATGCATATATGTATAAAAGTAACAACAAAACATTTCGAAAATAACATACCTTATCAAAAGAACTCAGAAAAAAACGTATGTGTACTTATGTACGCACGTAACTTTGGCGTAATTTATAAAATATTTTTTTATGCATTCAAACAAATTTTAACTGAGCAAACGACCAATAGACGAAAGTAAATACTACAAAAAGTTTGAATAAAAAAATACTTAAATTAAAAACAAATGCAGCAACGAGGCCCGTTTGCATACTCACTATAGAACTGTATATTCTATACTATATAGTATATAGTATAACTGTATAGTATATATATATATATATATATATATATATATATATATATATATATATATATATATATAAATATATATATATATATATATATATATATATATATATATATATATATATATATATATATATATATATATATATATATATATATACATATTGATAAAATCATTGAGACTATAGTATGTACAGAGTTGAAACCTTATTTTGAAACCAATAAATTGTTATTTTCTGCTCAATCAGGGTTTAGGACAAAACATTCTTGTGAGACGGCTATTCAGTATGTCTGCGCAACATAGAGGAACGATATAAAGGTCGGAAAAACTGTGTTTAGTGTATTTATAGATTTAAAGCGAGCATTCGAAACTATTGACCGGGATATACTGTGTAAAAAATTATTAAGTTATGGTGTAAGATCGAAAGCCTTAAAATGGATCAAGAGTTACTTATCAGAAAGACATCATAGGACGAGGGTTGAGGGAAAAGTGTCGGCAAAGAGGGAAAGTGCGTGGGGAGTTCCTCAGGGTAGTGTTTTGGGCCCGTTGCTGTTTTTGATATATATCAATGATATTTCTACAATATTGGATAAATGTTTTATTAGTCTTTTTGCGGATGATACTCTCATATCTGTGTCTGGGTATAATTTGCCTGAGATGGTTGAAACATTGAATAGTGAACTGGCAATACTATTTAGATGGCTATGCAAAAATAAACTTAAACTAAACGAACTGAAAACAAGGTGCATGGTGATAGAGTCTAAAGCAAACTGCAAAAGATTTAATGAGTTAGGGTTAAAAATAAATATAAATAATTGTGATATTGAAATTGTAAATGAAATTAAATTTTTAGGAGTACTGTTGGATCCTCAGCTAACATTTTGTAATCATGTCAGTTATCTGTGTAGAAAGATTGGGAAAAAAATAGGGTTTTTTAGTCGTATATCGTCACATTTATCACCATGGTCCAAGAGGCTTGTATATAATACTATAGTTTTACCCCATTTTACCTATTGTATATCTGTGCTGATATCATGTAATAAGGAGAGTATTGGTAGACTTCAAATACAGCAGAACAAGGCTATGCGTGTACTATTGAACTGTAATAGGTATACACCGATAGAGGTAATGTTGCGGTCATTGGATTGGTTTTCAGTTGCGCGGACCATTGAAGGGGCTAACATTCGATTGATATATAAAATAAAACATAATTTGTTGCCCCATTGTTTGAATACTTTTTTGGTACAAAGAGTAAATATGCATTATTACGATGTCCGTTCTAAGAACAATTATTATGTACCAATTGTGAGAACTACTGCTCTCCAGAAGACATTGTTTTGGGAAGGTGTTTGTCTCTTCAATGCTTTGCCCGCCCACATAGGGAGCGCTCCTAATGTGCATGTATTTAATAGACAGTTAAATTATTATTTGAAGCGATAGAGTGTTTTATCATTTGAACAATGTTGGTTATTGGCTTTTGATTGTATTTTCTTTTGTTAAGATTTTTTAGAATTTTTTTTACTTTTATTTTTTTTTTGTATATTGATTTTGTTTTGTTACTATTAGCTGCATATGCTAAATAATGTGTGTATTTATTATTTTTTTACACTCTATACACTTGGGTATCTGGAGACTCTTGAGACCGAAACGAATATAACAATAATAATAAATTATGTGTTATATCGGCACGCGCAACTTCGTCCCACGCTAAAAATACACTCTGATCAGTTTTCCCAAACGCGAAGAAGTATAACTTCAATAAAATAATATGTTTTGTTACGTCAGTGGTCGCTGCGGATTTTCAGTCCGCAATCTCGAATTATTCATCAAAGCCCGAAACTACTCCTTGGCTCACTAAATCGCCTATTAATACACGCTCTTCCCGAAAGTTATTGAGAAGCGGAATACTTGGATGGGAGTGCAATGGAAATTATTGAACAAACAAAACCGGTGCTGAGCGACGGTCCGCGCGACGACTGAAAGGTTAAATTCAGATGCCCAAAAATTCACGGTTGAAAATGATGGTGCAGAATCCCTCTAAACAATACCCATCTCGGCTTTAATTTGCGTAGGAGTATTGCCTTTCAAATGCGAGAATTTAATGACGATTCATTATTCCATTTTTTTTACCACCAATATCTACTGACATAAATGATTGTTAGACAACAACTGCGCATCTAATATAGCTGAAATTTTCAAGGTTATCTTTCAAAGCAGGCAAAATTATATTACTAGAATATTTTTGAGGAGTAACGCCATCTTCTAGTTGAGGCTGGAAACTTTTCAGACTACCCTTGTATAATTAATATATGTATTTTTTAAAATGCGGTGTATATTCCTGCTATGGTTGATAAATATTTTTTGTATTGTTGTCAATATTACCGAGAATTCTTATGCGAAAAAACCGTAAATTATAAAAGATGTTCAAAATATTTCGAGAGAAAAAATTGTCCTCTAAAATCTCGCGTCTGAACTTCAAAATGGTGTAATATATTCCAAGCAGGCATTGCTTCCATAAGTGAAAATATGTGGGAAATAGGCGAAATATCATTATCCACTTGACAACCGAGATGTTTTCATTTTTTTTCCAAGATTATTTATGACCTAACTTAAAAAATTGAATTGCCTTGAAAAAAATAAACGTTCAAACTACAGCAGTGGAATTTTTAAGATGACATTAAGGAAATAATAAAAATAATGAAATGTGGCAATTTTTATTATTTATTACTAGGATGTAACAAAAGTATTTGCGTTTTTAAGGTTCTTGGGTATACAGTATTTAAACAATTTATATCTGGAGAGTATTTCTTGAAATATAGGTCGTAGTTTTCGACCTGAACCCATCTTTGCCTCTTCTTTAGTCCTGATTTTCTGGTAAAACGTGAACTATGAATGGGAATAAGACCTACCTTCATCAGTTATCCGACGAACCTAAGTCGGCGCTGTATTCTGAATGAGAGAGTAAAAAGTCCAACTTGTTAATTTTTGAGGTGGGCAAATGTGAGGTGCGAGGTCTTGCGTTGTCTTGCTACAGGAGCAGTTTTTATGGATAAAAAAACCTGGATATTTTTTGGTTAGAATAACGTATACTCTCTCGTTGAGGGTGTACTATCTTCAGTTGAGAAACATCAGAAACAAACTCCAAGTAAATTATTTCTTCAAAATTTACCAAACTTCTATTCCTATTTCCTCAGCCAGAGTTTTATGTTAGCCGTGAGGCTCCTACATGTTTCTAATCAGGTTGACTTCCATGGTGTTGAAGTTTGTTTTGGTTTTTAGGAGGCTTCTGTCTAGCCCAAGTAGGTCCGAAATCTTCGCTATTTCGGTGTCGACAGGTACGCTGTGTTGTGACCTCTCTTAATTGGATGATGAATTTGATTCTCTGCTCCAGATTCGGACCGCAAGGCCCGAAAACGGTGGATAAAACGATGAAAATCGCGATTCTTCATTTGGGGTTCCGCTGGCGGCGTTTCTTTGGTACCAGTTTTCACTGGCATTGTTGTTGGACTATTGGTTCTAATTGCCTTCGCAATTGTTCCACTATTCTCTGCAGATGACTAGTAAAATCGGTTAAAACTCGACATACTGTTGACTTGGCTCCACCTGGTGGGCGGGGCTTCGGATGTTTCTTTCGACTTGATCGGAAATTGTTACTGGTTTTGGTTTGGTTCTTTTTTCTTTAGTTTGGCGTTGCGGAATTGGATTATTCGCAGCTGATCTTCTTTTGATTTGTTTCTCTACCTTGATGGACTGGTAGTAGAGATGTTTTTTATTCAGGATGGATTTTTCATTGCGATTGCAATGGGTTTTCTTTCCTTGTTTTGCCATCTTGTGACGGCAATGGGGTAATAGCCTAGGAGTTGTAGCTCCTTTCTGATATTTTCAGTCGGAAGGGTCTCTAACACGCCTTTGAATAAGGCGTGTACATTCCTGTTGCTTGATTCTGTTGTGGAGTACGGGTACCCTTTCTTCTCGAAAAGCTCTATCAGAGCTTTTCTGTCAGTTTCGGTAACGGGGGCCATGAGGACTCCGTTTCTTAAAGTCTTGGCTGGCCCGATGGCTACGTTTGTTTTCTTGAGGATGCACATTACCTCTTGGAAAGCTGATTTGTCTTTTAGGACTATCGGCTTTGGTCTGGTAGTGGCGACAGTTGCTGAGGTTGTCGCTTTCTTTATTGGTTTTGATGCCGTTGTTGTTGGTTGTTCTTTGTTTCTGGTTGACGATGTGGATGGAGGATTGACGATCGATTCTTCCATGGGTTGACTTGCCACGGAAGCTGACGTCATTTTCCTCCTCCTTTTCGTTGTTCGATTGGACACCTGCTGGTACCCATCTTGATCGGAAACTTGAGTGCTGTTTCCTTGTTCGGGTTCCTTCTGGATCTCGACTGTTTTCGGTAGCTCTTTTGGTGCGGTAGTTTGCGTACCGACCTCCGACCTTTCTGTTTGATTCACTATTGTCTGTGATCCTTTTACTGAGGTTGGTATCTTGAACGATCTTTGCGTTCCTTTATCTACTTTTGTTGGTGGCGTGATTTTTGTGGTTTGTTTGTTTTTTTGGCAGAAGCATCAGCACTTGCTTTGCCGTCATTGGTGTTCTTCATCAATTTCTTGATGATAGCTTGTGCCTCTTTGGCTTCTTTTTTAAGTTTGGCGATTTCTTCTTCCATTTCAATGACTTCCTGTTGCAGTTCGTCAATGAATGGTTGGTGGTTCTGGAGGCAGTGTAGGTGATTTTCCTTCAATACCTCGAAAGTCATTGGAACTCGGCCTTGCGCAGCCATGTCCTCGTCGAAAGTAGTACAGGATTCCATACTAGGTTCGTTACGTTCATTTGTCGTTTATCACACTTAGATTTGCTCTCGGAGAGATGTGCACTCTCTGAAGACTCAGACTAGACCCCAAACGTCTACCAAAATCTTCAAAATTAATGTCTCGCTTTCGGAATTTTTTGAACCAGTTCTGAAGAATGTGGATTGGGACGGCACCTTCCCCCTCTACTTCGCAAATCCCACGAGCGGCGTCAATGACTTTGAAATCTTTTTTAAAACAATGTTTTAAAAGTGCCTTAATTTCGCGACTTTTACACACATTTTAACACACAACACTTTAACATTTCTGCTAAAAACCATCCACCGAATATTTCGCAGTGAATTTACTTTAATACTGAAGAAGGAATGTTTAATTGTGGAAGTAAAAAGTTGAAAAAATGATTAAACATGGGTTTAGTGAAGTATAGTCCTCTATTTATAAAGAAAAGAAAAAGCCCAAATACTTGTTCTACATTGATCATTTAGGTAAACATTTTCTTCCAACAATCTCCGTAAAAAAATAATTCAGGGTAGCCAAATCAGAAGATCTGAGAGCATTGTATTATTCTAATCGCTTATTATGGTCTATAAGCAAAATGTCTTGAACAATTTGAATTTTACAGGGAAACATATACGTTCCTTCTCAAAATTTAGCGTAAAGTTCATGGAAAAATTTCCATTTCTGTATCACGTCGTCGAATCGAGCCCGAGTTATGTGGTCGAGTCATCGAAAATTGAACCTCTCGGATTCGCGCCGCTCAGAGAAACCCGGGCTGATATTTGGCCGGTATAATATGCCATGCATAATGTTTCGAATTCTCTTTCAAATAAAAAAAAACAATTAATGATATCTCATACACAAGTTGCTTTATGTACATTTAAAATTTGATCACCCTTAATGGAAAATCCTATATATATGACTTGCTTCCTAGCACAATATTCCCTATATTTTTATTATTGCATTGATAACTGTATGAAGTTCTAAGGTGAAAGTTCATTTTCTTTTTTCACCTCACCTTTGATAATTTTATATTCGTCATGAACACCTAAAGCAAATATAGACTCATCATTAAAGTAGACAAAGTTCCATTCCAAGTCACATGGAAGTCTAGGTCGGCAAAATTCTAAGAGACGTATATTGTAGTTCGCTGTAAGAGCGAACGAGGCACTCATCTACCAAATACATATCGATTCAAAATGTATTTGGCAGATAAGCCATATATATATATATATATATATATATATATATATATATATATATATATATATATAAATATATATATATATATATATATATATATATATATATATATATATATATATATATATATATTTTAATTATTGGGACTTTCGGTCAGTAATTAAGTTTTAATTTTTAATTTTTTTATTAACGTTATATATTAATTCTATAATACATATAACTTTTATAAAAACACAAACTTACATTTAAAAACCTACCAATATTAAATTAAACAATTAATTTTTAAAAATTTTTAACTAATATGTGATAATTTTGTATAAAATTTTTAAATGACATATTTGACTTTGAAATATTTAACAATTCTTTCATCTTTAAATTTTTGTTTTTTATTATAACCTAATTGTTTTGAATTTGTTATGATGGAATGATATTAGATGCAAAAATAAAAAATTATGAAAATTTATTATTTCATAATGTTATTATATATACAATTTAAATTAATTTAATTAATTGAACCGAAAGGTTAAAAAAAAATCTGAGTGTTTCTGGGCTAATGTATTGCGGGAGGAGGAGGGGGGGGGGTGGTTTGAAGTATGGAGAAGATCAAATGATGCTCAAAAGAACCAGTAGCTGCAACAACAGTGTCTTATTTAAAGCTGGACCCACTGGCTGATGCAAGTATAGTTTATATATTATGAATTCCTGCTGCATTCTCTTTTATTATTATTGATTATTATTATTATTGATTGATTTGTCGGTTATTTTGTGCTACTTTATTTTTTAAACCGAATAAAACAATTTTTCACTTTGTTATCTATTACATTCAATTTTAACGTTGTTTGACTATAGTTTAGTAGAACAATGTTACATTATCAAACGCTACTTTACTACTACTAGATCGATCTGATCATTTAATCATCATAGACGTCATTATCTAGACGGGTCTGTATTATATTTATAAATTTCAATCGTTTCTAAAATGTCTAATATTTTAATTTATAATCTCGGGAAATATATGTCCGGTATCTATGAAATGTTTCGCAAAATTAGAATTCTGATTCTTTAATAGATATGCAGATTTCTGTTCTTTGAATCTGGTCTGAAAATTTCGGCCCGTTTGTCCCACATAGCAGCTGTAGAAAATAGTGTTGCTGAGGATTTTTTTTGCTTTCCCCTTCCTCCTTTTTACATTTCCTGCTATTAAAACCCTATACAGGAGGTGAACCAGGAAAATTAATTAAAGGAAAAAAACTGAACGGAAATAAAATATGGTGTTTTGCTGTGGAAAAATGTTTATTGTGATAAATGCTGGAGAAGCGGCACCCCAACATCCTCCTTCACGAGTCGCCTCTGAACTGAACATATAAACCCCAGTTTTTGTATTTTGTGATGTTTTATCTTTGGTATTAAAAAGCAATTTTCTGGTTGACTAGAAGGTTTTAAACACTATTTGCAAATTAAGTTTCCTCAAAGAGCGAGCTATTTGTTCTGAAACTGGACCGAAATATGTAATCTTACAGTATTTTTTATCATTTGTTCGTTTTACTTTTGGGTATACTTGTTGAATTAATCATTGTTTCCATTTTTTATTTATTAAGTAATTAATTTCTTTTTTATTAAAGCCGTTGTGCTATTAGTTTTATTTTTTGCAGTTCTATTTTTCGATTATTTTCGGATAATGGAATTGTGGAAGATCGTTGGATTATAAAATTATATGCTGCATATTTATGTGTAATCGGGTGGATTGATTGTTTTGTAATTGCTTTATCGTCGTACACAAATTAAAGAAACAAAATTTTAATTTAGCGAACCATTTCATAGATACCGGACATATATTTCCCGATATTACAAATTTAAAAATTTTACATACAGCGCTAAAAAGTAAAAAATAAACATTTTGGAAGCGATTGAAATTTATAAATATAATAAAGACCCCTCTAGACAGTTATTAAATAATCAGACAGATATCCCAAATTCCCCACTATTTAAAGTAAAGTAAAGTGTTTGGGTTAGAGGCGCATCAGCAACTAGGCTATTTAGCGACTGGACCTACAGCTTAACGTGGGTTCTGAACCACGGTCATCAGCTTCCGACAAACCCAGGCCAGCACCCCCCTCGGGCTATAAACCCTTGGTTATGTGCCTACCCATAAGTCTATCAGGAAACCTACCGACTGGCGAGTGACCAACGTAGAACACTTCTCAGAAGGCATCCGGCCTTACCCAGCCTTTAACTGGCGTGACTGAGGGGTAATTCGTAGTCGGATTTTATACTCTTGCCTAGAAACAATCACAAACATTTAGGAAAGATAAACGGACAGAAGAAAGAAAAATAACCATCCGAGCGCTGGAATCGAACCAGCTATCGCTCCAGCGCGGATTCGGCAAAGCAGGCGCTCTTACCGCCGCACCAACGCGACCGGCAACTATTTAAACTATTGGAAAAAATTAACCCCAATGAAAGTGTAAAATTAGATACATAGGATAAACAACTGTAATACCTTAGTTTTAAAGTAGTGTTTGAGAATGTAACATTGTTTTACGAAACTATAACCCCACAAAGTTAAAAAATAAAAGTGATACATAACAAAGTAAACATTGTTTTAGTCTATTATATTAATCTTATCTTTTTGTTGATAAAGGACTTTTTACAATAGCCAACAGAAACATACACAATACATACGTGGTTAATCATATCAGTTATCAGTGCTTATTTGACCTCAAGTTTGTTCTTTGTTTTTTTTTTTATTTTGATTACTTTTTTTGTAATTTTAATTATTTTTTTTGAAAAGTTAATAGACGAAGTAAAGAAAAATGAATGTTTATGGAACGTACAACTGGCTGATTATTCAAATAAACAAAAAAAACAGTTTACTTGGTCTGAAGTTGCAAATGCATTGTTTTCTGAGTATGCAGAAATGAGCCAATGTTATTATCAGCATCTGCTGGGGGGTAATAGACTTCCTCAAGACAGTGCTTTGTCTGCGCAAACTTTCTTCTAAAACTGCAGACAGTTCTTGAAATGATGAGCTCCTCGAAATAGTCGTCAAAAGCGCTACTTTTTTGTCGGGTCGAAATATATGGATGTACCCAAAATCCTCTTTTTTTTTTCCTGCACCTTCTTAACCTTCGAAGGACAATTTAAACTCATGCCAGCCAACTCTTCAGTCGAATAGTTCATGACGATGACAAAACCAGACTGAACAGAAAAGCCTTACTTTTCAAGTGGATAAAGTGTTGATGGAACGTTGATAAGTGTGAAATGGGGAGTGGTGTGGTGTGGCGTGGCGTGGACAAGTGTGAAAGGGTCCAATATATTGACGACATGTATTGTGGAGTGGCGTGGCGTGGAGTGGATAGTGTGAAAAGGGCCTTAAAGTCAATGGCATTTTAACTCTGCCACCACTGACTAGAACTTAACGTAATAAACTCAACGTTTAATCTGGCTGACATTTAACAGTAGTGTGAAATTATTATTTTCCATGGCACACTGATTATCAATAAAAAATTATTGAAAATTCAAAATGCGACTTTTGTCATGAAACTCAGGATGTGTAATTAAAATAATATTCTGTACAACTTTTTTTAATAACTTTGTTTCGATATCTCTAACGCGAAGGAAAATATCGCGAATTGAACCTGTTTGTAAATTCGTAGTAAACTGAGTTTAAAGTTCAGATTTCAGATGAGTATCTTAAAAAATTTGACTCATCCACCTGTATGACTGTCCAACAATTTAAATCTGTTTTTCCTCAAAAAGCGAAAATATGGGGCTGTCTTCATTTTAAATAATTATAATTTTATAATTATTTAAAATTTTATTATATAATATATATAATTTTCCTTATAATTAAAAAGTTATATCAAATTGAAAATACATTTTTAAACCTAGTACCGATGACACGCCGACAATTCCCGAAAACAATCGGAGCAATCTGTGACCTCACAGAATGTACCGAAGGCCAATCGGTTCGGCTCGGGGCAATTCGGTTACTTAATACCGAAATATTCTTTCGCCCAGTTTCTGAACAGACGTTCCGAAAGAATCGGAGTTTCGGGCAAATAAAACAATTTATCGATCTTTAGTCATTGTTTTATAGGTTTAACCTATATCTTTGACTGTTGGTTTGCGATTGATTTACAAATATACTTGCTTTTAATTGTTATTTAAGCTTTCGGTGCTGTTTTCGACGTTATTCTTATATATATGGAGGCTCAAAGGTAAGTTCGGAATGAAATCAGATTAGGATTCCTTTTGTTTTTTGCATTCGTTTTTATAACTTTTATTTATTTTACTTAATTCGTGCAAGGATGACAAATTAACGTGCAAAATTTATAAGAAGGAATAGTCCTGTGTGTCCACAAATAATCTACATGTAGCAACACAATCGAGGGTAGTAACAATAAAAAAAGCCTTACAGGATCGTCAATTTTGTAGGATAGGAATAATCATATTCAAGAATTAGACAAGAACAGATAAGAACAAAATTCGACTACCGATTAGGAAGGTAATCGTATATGAAAAGTCTTATACTTGTGAAAGTTTTACAGGATAATCTAATTTGTAGATGGTCGAAGAGTACAAAAATTTGTGTGATTAGTTGGATGAACACTAACTAGTTAAATTAAGGACTGGCAAAGCAGTTTTCCATGGAATCAAAACAAACATCTGAAGGACTATGCAAAAAAAAAGAAAATAGAAAAGCAAACCTACTATCCATACAAAAAGTAAAGAAAAAGGTATATTTATATTCTGAATAAAAACAAAACAGTTAAAATATTTTGTTTTTCGGGATTTTGATACATTTCATCTATTGATTGAACATATTCATTTGATAGGGAATATTTAAACATAGCTGAGAAAATTATTCAGTGGTTTCAGGATATGTTGTGGTAAATAGTGGGTAGACCTTAACAGGAGAGTCCCACACTTTGACTATAAGTTTTCCACTAAAAAAAAACTTTTAGGTGCCTTCTCTTATTTAGGAAATCTCTAGCTGGTCATGCATTAGAGCTAGTTAGCAGCCACATTTATTTATACTTGCAAATATTATTAAATCAAGAATCTAATGTAGTAGTTTGTAAAACATGTAAGGCAAAAAATCGCTATCGTTTTAAAAATACTGGAAACTTTAATTAAAGCAATAATGTAGTATGGGTGGATTTTTTTTGAAAATATTGTTTTCTATAAATAGAGTTTAGTATGGTGGTTTGAAGAATCAGTATGATTTTAAAATGATTGCAAACTTCAATGAAAGCAATCAAATAAATATGTATATAATTTTGGATAGTGATTGTTTTTATTCTGAATTGATTATTAATGTATTTTACATATTATAATCTATTGTAATATATTATCCTAAGGGAGGAAGTTTTATTATGTATATTTAACAGTGTATTCTTTATTGATATAAAATTAGCGATTTAAACAGTATGTATGTGTTTTGTTTTTCTAATTATGATTTATATTGTTTTTTCGCTCAAAAAATAATTACAAAACTAGAAAATATTTTTTGGTTATTCAATATTTTACATTTTTCATTATTTTTGAAAAGTATTAGAAATATATAACATATAATTTTTTTTGTTTGAATATTTATTATCTGCTGAAGCTACACGAACCTCGCAGCACCTCGAACTTCAGTTAAATTAAACCGAATCTCATTTTTCAGAAAATCTGTGACCATAAAAATATCCACTGCAGGTATATTATTAGAAATAGCCTTTATAAACCCGTTGTCACTTAACCAACAAAAATTTTGACAGTATATATACGAATAGAAGCCGTTGACTACATCACAAACATAGCAGCCAATCGTGGCGCGTTCGTAGTCACGTGATTTTTATTTAAATTTTATACATTTGAATTCATTTATAATTAATTGTAACAAGTTTATAGAACGTTTTTTGCATCGATTATCAATATTATTTATGATACATTTTTAAAATAAAGTAAAAAAATCGATAATTATTTTTTATTCAAAAGCCTAATTACTTACTATCCTTTAGTGAGGATTAAAAAAATATTGAGGGATAATATTTGCTAAACCTTTTTTGTTTAATTTTAAAATTTATGTAGATTAAATGCCCGCCATTTTGTTTAAATCCTTTAATTGTGACATGGTTACCTTCAGTAAATTAAACAGTGAATTTTTAGAATCTCTTCTTAATTCGATGAACTGTTTTGTAATATTTACATCTACTTAAAAAGCCTGCCCAAAAAGGTATAAAACAAATATTTGTTGTAAGTGCCACCATTTCTTTTATAGCTGCTGTGTAAGTTAGTCGGCCTCAAACCTATTTTGCGATTTTTAAAATGGATAAAAATATATATATGGATGGAAATGGAAATGGATATGGATGGAAATGGATGGAAATGGATATGGAAATGGATATAATATAAACAAAAAGTTGCCTCAAACATTTTCGCAATTTTAATTAGGGCCTACTCTCGATTTCTTTTAGTAATCTCTTAGTTCCCATCTTCAAATTAACTTATACCTACTATATTAATCCACCCCTGCTATCCTTCTAATTACTATTTCTTCATGAATATAACATTCGTCTCTAAGAGAGAGGTTTATTAGTCAATTTATAATGAAATATAAAATAGTTTTGGTTTCTGAAACTATTTCTTGATTAACTACTAAGGGTTTTAAAAGAACTTGTATTTTTTAGTTAGTAATGCGTCTAAAATAGGAATTTAACATTGGTTTTGACAACGATAGGCTTTTGTTAGTATGGACGGCATTCTTCATTTTAAACTGCTGTTAGCGGACTTGATCGTGGACCTTTTCAAACAATCTATTGTCATTATAGATTTTTGAGAATCTTTTAAAAATACTCGTACGACTTATCGCCTCACCACCATGAATATACAGGGAAATAAAAAAGTACGTTTCCCAGTATACGCATTTAAATCAAAATTAAAATAAACGCAGTGGATGGTGTCATGCTATACCCGCATAATATACACACTGATATATTATTTGCTTATACTGTTTGCCCTATTATTATGTATTGCCATAATAAGAGTGATTTTTTATTCAACTGACATTACAATTCTATGCTGTCTCCCTCAAAGTCATTGCACTGGTACGCTACATGGCGCTGGAGACGATATGTCCACTATTCGTAGCAGTGTTGCAATTCAGACACCGGATTTACCTTGCCTGTTACAGTCTTTTCAATGTTTTCTAACATCCCAATATGTTGGGCCTTGAGGTAAATGTCCAATTTGGGTTTAAGTGGGCCTAAATACTTTTAAGGAGTCTTCATTCGAACTCGCCTTTAATCAACTATTAAGCAAGGATTAAATCATCTCCTGATGATGCTAACATGGTTAGCGAAACGTGCGTCGAGAAGTTCAAAAAAAGTAATTAGGTGTTTAGTAGTAAATCTCTTCAAGTTTAGTGTTTCACACCAAACTTTTCAATAGAACAAGAATTGAAGGAGTTATTTCTTAAAATTAGGGAATAGGAGGAAATCGCGGCAAATGATGCGAATATAGTTCATATAGAAGCACTTCGAAGCTTATATTATGGAGTTTTGCAGCAAAAATACGAGATAGGTGTGCATGTTATATCGAATATGTCTCTGATGGTAGATAATGTTCCTAAATCATTCCGGGTATCGACCCGTTCATTCTGTGAGAATCCAACTGGACTCAGTTCGACTCTTCTCTCGAAACGTAGTGATCCTTCGGAGAATGAACTGATTGAATTTATATATATATATATATATATATATATATATATATATATATATATATATATATATATATATATATATATATATATATATATATATACCCTGGAAGAAAACAAAGGAATTAACAAAGCTAAACAGAAGCTGAAAAACATAAGAACGCAAATATATGCTTTAAAGCGTGAGGATGGCACAGTGTGCAGGGCGCGTACCCAAATGTTAGAGATTGTCAGAAAGTTTTATTCCCAGTTATATGAAGATCAGAGCCAGTCAGGGACGGCAATACCCACGGAAGAACAAATGCCAGATATCCTAGTGGAGGAAGTAACAAATGCTATAGAATTGATGAAGAACGGCAAGGCTCCAGGAAAGGATAGTGTAACTGTCGAAATGCTAAAAGCAGGTGGTCGGACGTTACATAAAACACTGGCAAAATTATACTCAAAATGCCTCAAAGAACAAAAAGTACCGGACTTATGGAAAAATGCAGAAGTGATCCTTTTACATAAAAAAGGAGCACAGGAAGATTTAAAGAACTATCGTCCAATAAGCCTCCTATCAGTGATGTACAAAGTTTTCACTAAGATAATTTCTAAAAGAATATTAAAAAAACTGAATGATGCACAACCAAGAGAACAAGCAGGATTCAGAAGTGGATTCAGTACAATGGATCACATCCAGGTTGCACGGCAGGTCATAGAAAGGCACAACGAATACACCATGCCACTGTGCTTGGCTTTTATCGACTACGAAAAAGCATTTGATTCCATCTCAAAGCAAGCGATAATGGATGCACGCCAAGGTGTAGAGAGAGCCTATGTAAACCTATTAGAATCGATATATGATGGAGCTACAGCCACAATTCACCTTGATGATCTTGAAGTGGGAATTAATATAGAACGAGGTGTACGGCAGGGTGACGCAATATCGCCTATTATTTTCTCGCCTGGCCTTGAAGAAGTATTCCGTAAACTGAATTGGGAACAGGATGGTGTAAAGATCAATGGTGCAAACTTAAACCATCTTAGATTTGCAGATGATATTATTCTCATTTCACAAGACCCAGAGGAGCTGCAAAGATGCATACAGGAACTGCAAAGGGCAGGCGAACCATTTGGCTTGAAAATAAACCTGAAAAAGAGTCAGGTTATGTTCAATAACTTCGCTTAGGACAGAAGAATTTCAGTTTTAGGAAGGGATTTAGAGATTGTGGACAGCTTTATATATCTTGGGCAGAGGATTTCAATGGAGGGGAATACCGCCCGGGAGGTGGAACGGCGTGTTAAATATGGCTGGCAGGCATTTGGTAGGCTCAACGTAGTGTTTAAGAGTAGACTCCCACTTTGCCTGAAAAGAAAAGTCTTCGATCAGTGCGTTCTACCCGTTATGACATACGGAAGTGAAACCTGGACACTCACATCGCACTCAATTCAAAAATATCGGGTGGCACAGAGGGGAATGGAAAGATGTATGCTTGGCATTACAAGACGAGACAGAAAGTCCTGCGCATGGATCAGGGAACAAACAAGAGTCTGTGACATCATTGGAAGAGTAAAACAATTGAAATGGAGATGGGCAGGCCATATAGCGAGGCGATGGGACGACAGGTGGACCAAGGCAATCCTGGAGTGGATACCGCTTGATCGCAAATGTCCGCGAAGAAGACCGAAAGCACGATGGATTGATGACATCGTTAAGTATATTGGATCCGAGTGGCAGATGAAATGCCAGGACCGTGAAGGTTGTAAGCATGCTGACGATGCCTTCATTCTGCAGTGGATCGATACGGGCTGATGATGATGATGATGCTGGTGATGATATATATATATATATATATATATATATATATATATATATATATATATATATATATATATATATATATATTGCACAACGCTGGCACCATTATACTCAAAACGTCCGTATATATATATATATATATATATATATATATATATATATATATATATATATATATATATATATATATATATATATATATATATATATATATATATATATATATATATATATATATATATATATATATATATATATTTGCACAATACTGGCACCATTATACCCAAAACGTCCAATAAACCTGATACCAGTATCAAGTTTATATCAAGATATCAATAAGAGGATTCAGAAGTTGATTCAGTACAATGGATCACATCCAGGTTACACCGCAGGCCATAGAAAGACACAACGAATGCACCATGCCACCATGCTTGGCTTTTATCGACTGCGAAAAAACATTTGACTCATTCTCAAAGCAGGCCATAATAGATGCATTAGCCAGGCTTAGCCATTGCTTAGCCATGATGTAGAAAAGGCTATGTAAACCTGTTAAAATATATATATGATGAAGCTACAGCGACAGTTCAACTTGATGATCTTTGAAGTTGGAATTATTGTGGAGCTGGGTGTACGTCAGGGTGTCGCAATATCGCCTATTCTTTTATCAGTCAGCTTTGAAGAAGTATTCCATAATCTGAATTGGGAACAGGATAGATAAAAATCAATGGTGCAAACTCAAGCCATCTTAGATTCGCAGATGATATCATTCTCCTTTCACAAGACCCAGAGGAGCTTCAAAGTCGCATAGAAGAGCTTCAAAGAGTTAGAGAACCATTTGATTTAAAAATAGACCTGAAAAAGAGTCAGGTTATGTTTAATAAATTTGCTGAAGACAGAAGAATTTCAGTTTTAAAAAGGGATATAGAGGTTGTGGACCACTTTATATATTTTGAGCAGAGAATTTGAATGGAGGGGGATATCTCCCAGGCAGACAGACAGATGAATTTCGGCGCTGGTACAAAAACATCAAAACAGCGTGAAAAACAAACCACTTTAGCTTTTTTCCAACACCAATAAAAATAGGGTATAGAGTCGGTTTTTAAAACACCAAATAAATCGTATCTATAAATGATTACAGAAGAAGCGTACTTATAGAAGTATTAGAATTAGGAACGAACCGAAAACTGAATAGACGAGACTATGCCCTTTATATACCAGCAATATGGAAAACATTTCTCAAAATCCCAGACAACCTTGCAAAATAAAAACAAAATAACTCCGAGGATCTAAACATCAACCAACACGCAGAGGGGCGGAACAAACAAATTATTTAGATTAATCAGACACGATACGCCCTGCGTACCCGATGGAACAACAGGGAACAGATACTTAAACATACGGAAAAGTTCTCGATCCGATGGAGTCCATAGAGTCTATTATGACATACGGAAGTGAAACCTGGACACTCACATCGTAATCAGTTCAAAAACTTCGGGTAGCACAGAGGAGAATGGAAAGATGTATACTTGGCATTACAAGACGAGACAGAAATCCCTGCGCGTGGATCAGGGAACAAACGAAATTGTGTGACATCATTGGAAGAGTAAAGCAATTGAAATGGAGATGGGCAGGCCATATAACGAGGCGATGGGACGACAGATGGACCAAGGTAATCTTGGAGTGGATACCGCTTGATCGCAAATGTCCACGAGGAAGACCGAAAGCACGATGGACTGACGACATCGTTAAGTATATTGGGACTCCATTGGCAAAGGAAAGCTTAGGACCGCGAAAGTTGGAAGCATGCTGAAGAAGCTTTTATTCCGTAGTGAATAGACACGGGTTGATGATATATAGCCATCTCTTTGTCACAAAAAAATTGAGTGGAAAATTACCATACACTGAATACGGAAAACCCACCTATACAGACAGATGTTTGAAGGCATAATCAGACCACCATCCAGCTCAGATACACATAAATACACTAATCTCAAGGTCCTAACGGTTATTGGAGCCAGGAACAAGACAAAAAGAACTAATAAGAATCAGTTGTCAAACGAGTCTAGCCTGAGCTTTCATAGAGTGAAGACGTGTTTCTTTAGCTCTCTGATAAGCAAGCGAAAGGTGTGTATCAGTTAGTGATTCCGTGTGTTGTGAAAAGTGATCTGAACAAAGATCCTGCAGCCATGAGTGATTACGATCCAGATGATTGTGTATGTGGGTATTATGATCCGTCAGATAATGAGCTCTCAGACATAATTCAAAGAGATACAATTCTTATATTGGATCTTGAAAAGAAAGTAGAGATCCAAGAGAATGTGATCAAAAAACTCCGTAAGAACGCATTAAATGCAACTAGCGAAATTAAGCAATTAACTAAACGTTATGAAGAAAGCAAAGCTTTAGTGAAAGCTTTAGAAAAGAAGAAAGGCTCAAAATCCAAAAACACACCCCAAACATCAACTAAAGGTATACAAACAACAAACGTGTACAAATCAACTGATATAGGAACGCAGACAATTGCGTTTAGCACCAAAAAATCAACAATACAAACTCAAACAGATGTTATCCCAACGTCAGAATCAGTAGTGGAAACACAAACTACAGTGTTAGAAACTACAAACGCAGAAATCCAAACGGATTTCACGAATGAAGACCCACAGTGTATCTCAAACACAGAGGGCCACCATCAAGTCACCTCTCGATTATCTAGACGCAGGAAGAAGAAAAAGACCACTTTCGAGGCCAGTCAGTCCCCGGAAGAAGCGTCGAATCCTCCTCCATCGACGTCAATCACCAACAATGAAAAATCCACCGATGAACTAAAACAAATCAAGAAGTCTGAAGCACCGTCAGTGCCAATAAGACGTAAACCCAATCTAATAGTCTTAAGAGACAAATCGATGTTTCAAAGCGTAATAAAAGCCTTGAAAACAGCCAAAATAGCCGTTGGGCCGGCTAAAACGAGACCGGACGGAGTCCTACTGACTCCATGTACGGAATCTGACAGAAAAGCCATAATAGAACTTTTCGACAAAAACAAATTTCCATATTATCTACCAACATTATGTAGAAATCTACGCATCGTCATCAAAGGCGTGCTAGAAACCATACCAACAACGGACGTCGAAACCGAGCTACAACAGCTAGGTTTCCATCCAATCTCCACCATTAGATGGAAAAATAAAAACAAGAATCCCATTTCGATCGTACAAGTCACAGTACCTCGCAATGAAACATCCATCCTAAATATAAAACAGTTCCACTCTCAGCCCGTAAGAGTGGAAAAGCTAAGAAAAAAGAAGCGTAATCCCACTACTAAGATGCAAACAACATCGCATCACCATCAAGAAGAAAAGAAACCAAACCTCAACGCAGTTTTCCGATCCTGGCTAGGAGAACAGCGAAGCTCCTCATTAGAGAACAATCCAAACCAACTGCGAGAAGAAGCTTCGGCTGAACTTGCAGAATATTTCAAGATAGCGATGTATCAGGCTCTTATGAACCTAGATTTACCGCTTTCCAACCAAAATCAACACAATAATTCCGATCAAGTCATCGAAGAAGACGCGTAGTCGTATGACTCCGCCCTCTTCAAAACACGCCCCCATGGGCACCAACATACGCGATTTTCTCGTATAAATCCGCGGAATCGGGCCTTGCGGCCTGATTCCGAAGCAGTGATGAATACATCAACCGAATACAGTTGCGGAATAATTTCCGTAGCACCCAAAATAATCAGTAAAGCAAAAACCCTTCACCATCCTGAAATTCAGGAGCAACAATCCATCCTCAACAATCTCAAGCCGACTAACGAATGAAAGATCTCCGATCGAACCATTCCGCCCCGGACATTCAAGTGCGAAACTTTCTCGCAAAGCGGCGGTTTGGGTCTTTGACCTAACCCCGCAAACTGTTGAATCAGGACGTTTAAAGTACCGAAAGGAATCAGAAACTAAACGCTCTGCGCACCCGATGCAACAAAACGGAGTAGAGACTTGAAAATGCTAAATGAGATTTTGGCGAAACGTCGCCAGGAATAGAAAATTCTTCAAATAAGCGAACTGACAACTTGAAGAATAATTCTAACAGTTTTTAACAGGGAGCGTTTTAACATTTTGGAAACCACTAGGTATATTCACCATATATGAGAAAGCTCGAATATATTCAGTCGGTGATCATATTATACGCCATTTTTTTGATCAAAGCGTTTTTACACATTTAATCATACTTAACATAATTATTTCATATTACTTACGCAATCTCTGTCACTCTGAGAACTTTTCGAACAACCATCGTTTAGTCTGTTTCTGGTTTAGTCTAAGCAGTATAATTATCTTGACAAACTCGAATAAATCAAGACATTGCTAGCATAATACCGAATATAAAAAGTGAACAGTACAATATTAAAATGAAATTTTTGAGTCTTTTCAAATATATCGCTTTAATACCACGAGAAGCATTCTCTAATCTTTCTTTGTTGGCTAATATTTCTTATTTGAAAGTCTTGGCTAAAAATAGTACAACTCCACATATTGCTATATATCATTTTAACTCGGTTAATATTTCCTTGAGGGAAAATATGTTACTTGGAAGATTATCTTGCTGTATCCTGGTTGAAAAAATAATTCTATTATGTTGTTCATTGTTGGCGTTAAAAATAAAGGTAAATGCCATAAATATTACATATATTTTTTATTATACTAAGCTATAACAAGAGCATTTACGTTTTTTTTTAGGTATTTAGTTAGTTACTGTTTAAATTATAATACCTAGATATGATTAATAATTCTTAATTTTGTCCTAAAAAAAACACGTTTAATTTGGGAAAAAACGAAAAAATGGTTTATACAAAATTGCGCTATAGCTAGATGCACATTTTTCACATCTCTTTTACAATTTGTGGACAAACATTGATGGAGACAAGTGGTGGTTGGAAGGGGCCAAGTCTGGTGAGTACGGCGGGTGGGGTAAGTGTTCCCAGCCAAGTGCAGAAATGGTATTTCTTGCCACTTTGGATGTGTGGGATTGGACGTTGTAGTGCTGCAAAATCCTAAAAACAAAATAATACTAGAACACCAGGGTGTCTACAGCAAATCATGCGCAGAGTGTAAATATCTATACATAGGACAGGCAAACAAACAAATTGTAGTGCGGGTATAAAAACCAGTCAAAATAACCAGTCAAAAATTCAGTCAAAATAGCCTGAAAAATAAACAAACGACTCGTGGCGTCAGTTTTCGGGATTAAATTTTCTCCCGCTTACCCTAGGTCAACCTACGATTTTCTCCGTTTTAAGTTATATATCCGTTTTTCATCTCTAGTCACGATCCGATTCAAAAAAAGTATTTATTTCACTCCGAGAAAGCAAAACTTCGCATACCGTTTTTTCGCTTTTTTATCTGTCTGTTTTTGGGCTGATGTGTTACCAATTGTTTGCCTTTTGGATCTGTCCCATGCCATGCGGATGATTACAAATGGTTTGGCGACCAACATTTAACATATCGTTTTTGCCATGTTTGCATGTTGTCTTCTTTCAACAATGCTTGCAATTCCGTATCTTTGCCAATTTTTTTTCCGTTGATCTAGGCATTCTTTGCCTTTCAAGTCCGAATCATCATTTTTGAATCGTGCGGTAGAGTGCATCTTGCGGTAGAACATTGTCATCGGTAAGTTTCCACAAGTATACGACGGCTTTCACTCGCGATTTGCTTTTGATTGAACAAGACAAGCAATACGTGCCGCAAACAAAACTAATGTTATTTCTACAAATTTATCAACTGTGAAAAGAAAAATCGAAAAATTTGAAAGTAGTGGTTCAGTTATTGATGTAGAACATACGAAACGAACTCGTAGTGGTTGTTCAGAACAAAACGTCGAGGCAGTTCGTGAGAATGTGGCCGAGAGTCCAGTGTAGTCGATTTGTTATCGTCCACAAGAATTGAACATTTTAACAACAACTCTTCATCGTATTCTCACTAAACATTTGCATCTCTATCCTTCCAAAGTCAAATTGACTTAACTTCTGCCAATAGACCACCAATTGTATCATTGGACAACAAGAAATGAATGCCGATTTTGTGGACAAAATCATCTTTAGCGTTGAGACCCATTTTACTTCGAAATATTTGTTAATAGCCACAATTAGCCACATTTAGAGCTCAGAAAATCAACGAATAGTTCATAAAAAATAAATGTAACTTGAACGTGTCACTGCTTGGTGTGCATTGTGATCAAGAGGAATTATTCGATAATTTTTCTTTGAAACGAAGCAGCTAATGTATTGGTAAATGGCAAACATTATTCAGACATGATAAGCCAGTGTTTTGTGCATCAATTGAAATATATTGTTCTTGAAGGCATGTTGTTTCAGTCATGACGGCGCCATTTGCCATATCGCCGAAACATTGATATTTTCCTGGTCGTGTCATCTCCCGTTTTGGTAACTACAATTGGCCGCTATGATCTTGTCATTTAACACCTATGTAACACCTAACATAAAATAAACCTGAAAAAGAGTCAGGTTATGTTCAATAACTTCGCTCAGGACAGAAGAATTTCAATTTTAAGAAGGGATTTGGAGATTGTGGACTGCTTTATATATCTAGGGTAGAGGATTTCAATGGAGAGGAATACCGCCAGGGAGGTGAAAAGGCGTGTTAAATGTGGCTGGCAGGCATTTGGCAGGTTTGGCAACACAGTGTTTAAGAGCAGACTCCCACTTTGCCTGAAAAGAAAAGTCTTCGATCAGTGCGTTCTACCCGTTATGACATACGGAAACAAAACCTGGACACTCACATCGCAATCAATTCAAAAACTTCGGGTAGCACAGAGGGGAATGGAAATATGTATGCTGGGTATTACAAGACGAGACAGAAAGTCTTGCGCATGGATCAGGGAACAAACGAAAGTCTGTGACATCATTGGAAGAGTAAAGTAACTGAAATGGAGATGGGCAGACCATGTAGCGAGGCTATGGGACGACAGATGAACCAAGGCAATCCTGGAGTGGATACCGCTTGATCGCAGGTGTTCACGAAGAAGACCAAAAGCACGATAGATTGATGACATCGTTAAGTATATTGGACCCGAGTGGCAGAAGAAAGCCCAGAAACGTGAAATTTGAAAGCATATTGAAGAGGCCTTCATCCTGCAGTGGATCGAGACGGGCTGTTGGTGATGATATATATATATATATATATATATATATATATATATATATATATATATATATATATATATATATATATATATATATATATATGGTATACATTAGAATACAAGTAGTTTCTAGATGTAAGTTTGTGTGTGATAAGGTCAATGACACAATTCACAATTATTTGCATCTACGTTACGAATAATACTCAAATACTCATGAACATTCTGAAATATGTAAATTTTATTTGGTTAAGTATCGGCTTAATAAAAATACCTGCCATCACTTAATATATAAATTATTTTCTCAGGATTTTACTAAGGTCATTCTAACTCCAAAGATCCAAAGATTCAAAGCATGAATAATTTTTTTAAGGCATTCTTAAAATTAATCTATACCCAACAATATATTCGATCGTCGAGGAAGTTTGTAGGGATTTTTTAATAGTTGCTCTTTTGATATTGGTAAACAAAAAGTTGTATTGGATTCGTAATTTATATTTATACATTATTAATTCCTGTAGTATTTACAATGTTTGCTTTCAGATTTGCTGTGATTTGCTTTCAGTTACCCAACTTGATTCAAATTGAAAACAACGATTGACTTACACCACATTATTCTTACGCCTCTTACGCCACTACCTCGCTTACCGCGCTTTCGCAGCTTATGCCGCACACACTACTCTCTCCAAAATTGTTTGGAGAAGAAGAAGCGAAAAATTATGAATATTCCACTAACGTGAAGTCGTATTAAAATCATTCAAGGTGCTTCTCCAAGACACGATTAAAACTAAAAAAACTTAGCTTTAATCATCTCCTGATGATAATATATGGCCTAGGCCGGAGATGGCGCTTCTAATATTTCAAAAGTGACATTTTTCATAAATATAACATTTCACAACAATACTGTTAAACTCTCAAGTCGCTGCGTGGTTTAGTTTGTGCGTGGAAGCCGGTTAAATAAAACAGCATTTGTGATTTAACAACAATGGAAAAAACTGAATATCAAACAATGATTTTTTTTGAAAAAGAAAACAAATGATGAGATTAAAACGGAGTTCAGTGCACTTTATGGGGACTCTGCACCGTACAAACATTTTTGATGAAGATCATCCAGGTCGTCCAAATAAGGTTACCGCTTCAGTAGTGATTGAAAAAAGCCATGATATGGCTATAAACGATCGCAGAGTGAGAGTGTGTGAGATTGCTGTGGGCATCTTAATTGAATGGGTGTAGAATATTTTAGCAACTTATTTGGCTTTCCACAAGATGAGTGCCGCGATTGCTCACAGTAAAAATGCAATCGGAGTGATTTTTGGGGTCGGGTCCTAACTGTTGACAAAATATACATGCTCAAATGAAAGGCAAAGGAACAGTTCAAACAGTGGGTTTTCTGATGCTAGTGTGCGCCAAAGAAGGTTAAGACGTCTTTATCGGTCGTACAAGTCATGACTACGACGTATGCGACATAATTTATGTCGATTACATGGAAAAGGACAAAACAATTAATAGAGAGTACCATGTCAACTTATTGGACCGTTTCAGCCATGCTGTAAGAAAAACATCCTCTTCCATCAAGACAATGTCGCGTACACACTCATCACTGTGCGATTCGAATAATACGAATTGCTTCCGCATCCGCCATGTTCGGCAGATTTAGCAGCCAGCGATTATTTCCTATTTTCGAATATGAAAAAACGGATCGGCGGTAATAATTCGGTTCTAACGATAAAGTCATTGATGAAACGAACACTTATTTTGAATAGTTGGATCACTCGTATTTTTAGAGGGTATACAATGATAGAAAAGTTGGACTAAATGTATCAAACTGAAAGATGATTACGTAATTTTAATAAGATTGATTAGTTATTGTAATATGCTCCCAACAATATAACTAAAGAAAAAACTGAAAATTGCTACTAATACAGTTCATAAACGAAAACCAATTAATTAGCGAGTTATTCAGTATATTTTACCCATTAATCTGAAACCGCATGACCTAAAATTATATTCTGCTCGTCGGCATTAATTGAAAAACGTTCTGCTTTACATAGATTCATAATTATGGAAACAGTTAATTAAAAGCACTTTAATTGCTCGCAGGAACAAATAAACTAATAATAAACGAAATGCTAAGGTATACGTTTAAAGAAATTATAATTAAATTTTGATGTTGTTATACACTTATTGGGTTGGCAACAATGTTCTGGTAGTTTATCTTTTTGGAGTTCCAGCGAAATGCGCATTTCCTTTTCATCTAAAAAAAGGCTTTTGATTAGTGTTAGAAATGCAAATTTTCAATGTATAAAGGAATATTTAAGTGAAATTTTTGAGAATGGGATTTTTGTGAACGACAAGTCTGTTCAGTTCTGTTCATATGTTCGAGCTTGATTTCAACGAGGTCAAGGAAGACATGCTAATGGTACCAAACGTGGTAATAGAACTATGATACGTCATGATCATCGCCTTAGATTTGTTCTTTTATGAGGTCATTTAATGCAAATAAATCATTGATTTTCAGAGAATGGGAACCCAATATGTATGGCTTTGGTTTTTTTTTTTTGATATCATAATGGAAATATATTTTATATTTTGAAAATAGGTATATAAAGAAGGATTTTGTAGTCCTAAATCCGATTATGACAAGCTAATTACTGTAACACCTACAGTTTTTTTAGTACTGGAGGTCGGTGGTGGGAAAAAAAGGAAACGACATATTTTTACACTCTAATATTTATTTAATATAAACATGTAAAACGTATTAAATCTTTGCAAAGATATTACTGAGGATTATGCGAATAAAAATATTTTACATCAGATGCCATTGATCTCTTTTTACAAACCCGCAGTAATCGCCCAACATAGACGGGTTTCAGTGTCCTTGGTATCTTGCTTCCATCCTCCTAATGTCCTGGTGAAACCTTTCTCTTTATTCGTCACTTACTATACCCACATTTTCCGGAAAAAAGTTTAGATATTACATGAAATATGGTACGGCGACAAAAACTTAATTTTTGTCCCTTATATTCTGTAACATCACCTCTTTATAAAAGCCAGCAGTAGTCGCCCAACATAGTTGGGTTCCAGGGTCCCTGATGTCCTGGTGGAACCTGCATCATTGTTCGTTCGTCGCTGAACCTGTATCACTGTTCGTTCGCACATCACTGTGCGATTCGAATAATAGGAATTGCTTCCGCATCCGCCATATTCGTCAGATTTAGCAGCCAGCGAGTATTTCCCATTTCCAAATATGAAAAAACGGATCGACGTGAAAAAATTGACTCTAACGATCAAGTCATTGCTGAAACGGACACTTATTTGAAGAGCTGGATCACTCGTATTTTTAGAGGGTATACAATGATAGAAAAACTTTGGACTAAGTGAATCAATCTGAAAGGTGATTACGTTGAAAAACAAACTACATTTTTCACTTAAAAATGTTTTTTCTTGTCAAGGCCAGGTACTTATACAGCCTTCGTAACTTGGGTAGCAAAATACGCTTAAAGTAATTTTATGAGATTGAATAGTTGCTGTAATATGCTCCCAACAATATAACTAACGAAAAAAGTGAAAATTGCTACTAATACAGTTCATAAACTAAATCCATTTAATTAGCGAGCTATTCAGTATATTTTACCTATTAATCTGAAACCGCATGACCTAAAATTATATTCTGCTCGTCGGCATTAATTGAAAAACGTTCTTCTTTACATAGATTCATAATTATGGAAACAGTTAATTAAAAGCACTTTAATTGCTCGCAGGAATAAATAAAATAATAATAATCGAAATGCGAGGGTATACGTTTAAAGAAATTTTAATTTAATTATAATGTTGTTATACAGTTTTTTGGTTGGCAACAATGTTCTGGTAGTTTATTTTTCTGGAGTTCCAGCGAGATGCGGGTTTCCTTTTCATCTAAAAAAATGGCTTTTGATTAGTGTTAGAAATGCAAATGTTCAGTGTATAAAGGAATATTAAAGTGAAATTTTTGAGAATGGGATTTTTGTGAACGACAAGTCTGTTAAGTTTATATGTTCGAGCTTGATTTCAACGTGGTCAAGGAAGACATACTAAAGGTCTATTCACACACGTCAGTCAAGTCACAGTTCAGTCACCGTTCCGAATTAGAATCGTCGCCGTTCAGTCTCAGTCAAAATAATGGCTATATTCACACCTATCCGTCAGGTTTTTTTGACTGCATACAGTCATTATTTTCTGTCAAGTGTTGTAAGTACCTATTATATTTTTGTGATGGAGTTTTCGGAGAACGGAAGAATAAATCATAAAGTACAATGTATTGTCGAAAGCACTTAATCAACTTTTCATCATCGCACATTTTTGTATAATCACTTTATAAATTCAAAAAAAAACACACCAGTCAAAACAAAAAAAAATTGACGGTTCGGTGACGGAGGTGGGGTTAACATGTCTGATTCGGAACTGCGCCGGCTCAGTGTAGACAGTGCCACCTAACTTTCAAGAAGACATGCTTTTTGTGACTGATCCTTCTCGGAACTGACGGAACTGAGACGTGACGTGACTGATGTGTGTGAATAGACCTTAACGGTACAAAATGTGGTAATACAACTATGAGACGTCATGATCATCGTCTTAGATTTGTTTTTTGTGAGGTCATTTAATGTAAATAAATCATTGATTTTCAGAGAATGGAAACCCAATATGTATACCTTTGGGTTTTTTTGATATCATAATTGAAATATATTTTATATTTTGAAAATAGGTATATATGAAGGATTTTGTATCCGATTATGACAAGCTAATTACTGGAACACATACAGTTTTTTAGTATAGGAGGTCGGTGTTGGAACTGGAAACGACATATTTTTATATTCTAATATTTATTTAATATAAACATATAAAACGTATTAAATCTTTGCAAAGATATTACTGAGGATTATGCGAATAAAAATATTTTACATCAGATGCCATTGATCTCTTTTTACAAACCCGCAGTAATCGCCCAACATAGACGGGTTTCAGTGTCCTTGGTATCTTGCTTCCATCCTCCTAATGTCCTGGTGAAACCTTTCTCTTTATTCGTCACTTACTATACCCACATTTTCCGGAAAAAAGTTTAGATATTACATGAAATATGGTACGGCGACAAAAACTTAATTTTTGTCCCTTATATTCTGTAACATCACCTCTTTATAAAAGCCAGCAGTAGTAGCCAAACATAGATGGGTTTCAGCATCCTTGATGTCCTTGTAGAACCTGTATTATTGATCATTCGTCGCTTACTGCACCCACATTTTCCGGAAAAAATCCAAAAGCAGTGTAAAAGATGCATTTAAAAAACATGGGACACCTTAGTATTACATAGACTTTCAAGAGTTCATCTATTAGGTTTTTATAGTTTTCATCTTTCTTGTTGTCCAGAAATTCTTTTACTACACTTACAAAAGGCTCATTTAATTTTTCTTGAAAACGGAAATCACCTAAGAGCTTCTTTATTTGAGGTCCAATAAATATGCCTTCTTTCAGTTTTGCATCACTTTATTGAGGCAATATTTATTTTAGGTACTTCAAACCTTTACCTTCTTTTTGCCGGATTTTTGATAAAATTTTTCATTAGTCCAAAACTTAATATGGAGGGGCGGAAGAAGCACCTCTTTTGGGTTAAGAAGTGAGCATATGTTATGTTTAAAGTACGAGGTTCAATAGAAGTTTTATAGCGCCAATCTTTCTTACTGTAATGTTCTTTTGTGTCCAATAGACCAAATCAAACAAATCATTTAATTCATTCTGAGTTATCAAGTGAGGTTCACTGGTAGTTGTTAAAAATGTTGAGTCACAACTAGTGTTCTGAGGAAGTTGTGGATCAGATCTTGATCAATAATTAGAATCACCGGGAAAGAGGTCCAGAATCAGGTTTAAAGGCGCAATTATTACCGGTAGTTCCTGGCTATGAGTAAATGGCCCAAGTGGTCAAGGCAAATTTGGATATTGAATTTTGTCCGTTTGCTTTTTTTAAAACCCTTCTGTTTTAGTAATACACAAAAAGCACTTATCGCTTACATGGTGAATAGGTTCACTCCACATCATAGGAACATCAAACGGCATAGTGGATAGCTCCACTGCACTAAATGTACGTGACAAATCACACAGCAAACATGATGAGTCCAACTTTTACCTTAATCTCCTATTTGGCACTTAAAATTTAAAAGATAGCCTTTTTTAATTTCGTCGGATATAGATCTAGCTTGTGACTTTAAAATAAATGATCCCCACATATAACAAAACTTATCCGCTGTATTGTTGCAAAGTCGACGACTAGAAATTGCTATTTTATATAAAATCGAGTTAAACACTTCACTGTACTGTAAACGTGACATAAACAAACTAAATTATAGAAAGCAATAAAACTGTCCTTAAAGATTCGTAGAATACTGCGGACATACCCCCTCTACAGCCTTGTAGTAATTCCTACATTATCCAGTCTAAAGTCAAGCAGAAGGAATTTCAAATACCTGTTGATATAAAGAAGAAGCAGGTACTGGAAAATGGGACGAGCTAGGCAATTTCTGTGAGAACTACCTGTGTTTTGATAACTACCTAAATGAAACGTAAAAAGAGCATTGCAAGAGCAGCTTTATTTGCAAGTTTGTGGCGATCGAGCAAAGGATAAATGTTTTACTGAGAGAATATTTGTGCATCTATTTAAGTTCCGTTAAAAATCGAAAATGTATTATTCTGGTAGTGGAGAAGAAGGTATTATTCCTGCTGCCGATCTGATTATACCAGGACATTTTCAACACATTCAGGAAAACTGGTTAAAATGATATGTCGACACTTGTTCAACTTTTCCGTTCAACATGTGTTTCAACGTGCCTTTTCTACTTGCCACTCTGCATGCGTCAGTGCATGCATTCTAGCGCAGGGTAATAGGCATGCCTGCTTCCTGTCCACATGTTTGTATCAGTTTCATTCGACATTTCTGGCGAGTTCAGTAAAGATGCTTTTTTAAAAACGTTAAAAACATTTTATTTTGTAAGTGCTTACTACTACCTGTGTAATTTCAGTTTTCTGAATATATCTGACATTGTCATGCCGGTATGAATGGTGTTGTGCTGGTGTTGATAAGTGCACTGAAAAGAAGCGAAAAGGAACCACATCAGCTGTGGTGTCTAAGGCGTTAGCCTTACGATACGACAGTTAATGTGGAGCGAGTTCGAATCCCGTACTAGGCAAAAAAAGTTTTTCTAAAATTCTTGTGAATGTTTCTAGGTAAGAGTGTAAAATCTGACAAGGAATCACCCCTCAGTTACGCCAGTTCGAGGCTGGGTAAGGCCGGATACCTTCTGAGAAGTGTTCTACGTTGGTCACTCGCCAGTCGGTAGGCTTCTCGAGATACTTTCGGTTAAGCACAAAATCAAGGGTTGATAGCCGGAGGGGGGTGATGACTGGGGTTTTCGGTAGCTGATGACCGTGGTTCATTACCCACGTTAAGCTGTAGATCCAGTCTTTTTTTTTTAGAAGATCCAACTTTACTTTTAGAAGAGAAAAATACAGAAAATCTTTAGGGACAAAGGAAAAACAGCAAATTTACTACAGGAAAATATATACTAAAAAATTATTCCTTACTCACTCAATTTACATTTTTATTTGATTCAAAATTGTCTATTTATTTTTTGTTTTTAAATATATAATTTAAAATATTTATTTAATTTAATAAAATTAAACAACTTGAAAGCGAAAGCGCAAGATATCCAACATGTTGAATTAGTGTGGACATATCTAAACGGTACCAGGCTTGATTATACTCAGTTGGTGAGCATTTTGAACATTTAATTTGATAAAACAAGTGATCATCTTAATGATTAAAATACTTGGCATTTGTTTCACAATATATTTCAGATATTCTCTGATATGTTTCGGCTTCGCGACCATTCTCAAAGAGAATTATATATAAACTAAACTAAAGTTTCGAAATTCTGTCTAATGGTCGATTTTTATAAGTGGATTTATATAAACCCTGCTGTGATCTAGTAACTTTGACCATCATTTTAAGTTAGGTTAGTCAACAGTTCAAATTTTCTCTTCTTTGTTGACTTTCTCGATTATTTTTCGAAAAATTGGGTCTCCTAAGACAGTCGATTTGAAAAAGTGGGAAGCTCTTGTAGCTAACAGAAGCGATGTGGAATCGTTGTTCAAAAAATAATGACTATAGGATGCTTAGGGTAGCATTTTTATAGGCAGGTGGATGTAATAAAGCGGCAGCGGCCTTAAAAATAAAGGCAGTAATCACTCAGGCCTGAAGTGGTTTAAACAAATACCAAGTGTTTTAAACATTATCTTGTTAGATCAATTCTTCTATTGGAACCTTTGGTGTGAAACAGTAAACCTGAAGAGATTTACCACTAAACACCAAAACACTTTTTTTGAACTGCTCGATGCACGTTTCGCTAACCATGTTAGCATCATCAGGAGATGATTTAATCTAATTCTAAAACTAAACTATGTTCTATTTATATAAAAACCATACCTAACGAAGCGTGTAAAAATCATGAGCCGTGAAGTGTACTAAGCCTTACATTAATAATTGAAAAAGTTGACTGAAAGGAATCGGTCCTTCATCTCGGTTCATGATTTTCTTACATTTTTCTATTTGAATGCTTTCATATGCATCCAAGGCCCTATTATTATTAACACTTTTAATTAGTCTTAAATTACTAATATCTATACTGTGGTCATGTTCGATTGCATGCTGGGCAACACAAGATTTTTCATTTCTCCCAGATCTAATGTGGGCAATATGTTCTTTATATCTTGTCAATATGGATCTTTTTGTTTGCCCAATATACCTTCGATCACAGTCTTGACAACTAATTTCGTAAATCCCCGACTTTTCATGCTGCTCTACTTTATCCTTTGGATTACCCAGAACTTCTCTTAATTTATTATATGGTTTGTACACAACCTTAATGTCCACTTTTTTCAAAATTTTGTCTAGTCCTCTTGTCAACTGGGAATCAAATGGTATTACCATGAATTTCTTTGTGTTCTGAACCTTTTGAAAAGCCGAAGATTCTTTCAATAATTTTCTGAACTTATGTTTTCTAATTAGTTTATCTACAATGTTCTTATTATAACCATTCACTTCAGATGTCTCCCTAATTAATTTTAATTCTTTGTTATAATTATCTTTATTTAAAGGAAAATTAATTAATCTATTTACCATAAAATTTAAACTAGCCATCTTATTTTGGAAGCTATGATTTAAATCGTTAGGAATGTATTTCGAAGTGGTGGTGGTTTTTCTGAAAATATCAAAATCTAACCTATTTTTATTATTTCTACTGACTAACACATCCAGAAATGGTAAACTATCGTTGTTTTCGAGTTCATGCGTGAATATTATATGTTCGGATTTACTATTTAAGTTCTTAATAAAATCATCTAAATTTTCATTTTTCGAATCGAAAATGGTAAAAATGTCATCCACATATCTTAACCATACCTTCGGAAAGTAACTAAATGCATCTTTTGCCTCGGTTTCAAATTTACTCATAAATAAGTTTCCTAAGAACTATAACTGATTTTTTCAGAAAAATGGAAATATCTCTTGACATGTCAGAGATATCGATTTCAGGTTTTCACTAGACGATTCCTCTTTAAATTACCTTTCTTGCCATGTAGTAAAAGCTGTACCATTCGATTTAAAAAAACTGAACAAAACTTCAAAAAACTATTGTTGAATGTAACGCCACCTCGCGGTTTCATTTATAAACTAAATAATTTATCTCCCAGATTATCTGATTGTCCCAGCAATTGCCTTTTAAATGAATCCAAATTGAGGAAAATCGGTTTAAACAAACGGACATTAGACGACTTTTTATCTAAATAGGTAAAACTTCCCCCCCCCCCCCCACTTCTTTATTCGCGAAGTTACGACAAAATGTCATAAAACAAAGTTGTAGGAGACAGTTGGTAATTATAACTGAGAATTTCGTACTCGGTTAACACTTGAAAATACACAAAAAAATGATTTTAAAAAATGTTTAGCTCGTCGCGCCCTCTTGTGGTCGTTTTAGAAGCTTAAAAATATTTTTGGTGAATTTCTCATGATCATTTGTAGTTGTACAATTTTTTTTCCCCAAAGCTGTGTCAAAGAAGTCTCTAAGCGTTCTCAAAATATTTGATCGTTTCCATACATGGAAACCCTATATATGTTCACGACCATGTACACAGTAACATATATATTAGATATAAATTGAATCACTATAGTCCAACTTCCGAGAGGATTTCTAACTGCTACAATATTTTCTTTAACTCCACATCTATTTAATGAAATTACGGCACCGAAACTACGTTTCGTCTACGTATATTTTATAAGTTATATAAACTCCCGTGCAGTAACAATTTGAACGCCGTAAAGGTTTTAATAATAATAAATTTGGAGATTCCCAAGTGCATATTTACATTTTGAAACTGTTGCCCGACTAAAGTGTTTCCAACTAAATAATAAAGTTTTTCGGGATAACGTGGCGAACTTATTTGTTTAGGAAAATAATTAGGGTTATTAATTTCGGTCGGTTGGGCGGGATGCATGCAATTTAACTTTGCTTTACAAGGGAATCAGAATTTGTTTAATTAGCGAAAGTGAAAAAAAAAAATCTGAAAACCGAGCATTCTCGGATAGCTGTAGAAATGAAGTGGGTTTTAATTATGTTTTTTTCGTGTTATCAATATTGCGAATTTAAGAAATTACACGGGTCACTACAGGAGCTTTTACAATGGGGCAATCCAGTCAATATTACAAAATTATACAGAGCATTCAATTAATCTTGCAACCTAGGTGACTAGTGATTTATATAAACTTAGAAAAATTTATTTTTTATATTAAATTATTTAAAGGTGGGATCATTTGTCACCAAAAATTTTACTAAAATTTCCCCTAGATCTGTCATTCAGATTTCCATTACTTTAGATTATGATTTTCTGAAGCGGCTAAAATCTCACATAGCAAGTCGGTTATCGTTTCCATAGTTATTTTTTGTGTATTTCACCGTGAGTTATTCTGAAGCAAAATGATTTCCCCTCTTTTGTTGCTAGTATACATCAGGAATTAACTACTACTAACAACGGTCATCAGCAGGGTCGGCTCAGATCCATTTGCCGCCCGGATACAAGTCAACATTTGTAGCCCGGGTGTAAGACGGAGTTTATCGTACTTTCTTTCTACAACCCCGCTTTCATATTAGCGTAGGACTTATGCATACAGAAAGTTAACAATCTAGTTATATTTGTAAGTTTCAAGAACGGATTGATATAATTAATTTAAAGTATATAGTATTTTTTAAAACCTCTTTTCATGGCCTTCCCACATATTTCTATTTTTTCAAGAGTTTCAAGAGTTTTTTTTCTCTTTTTTTTTTGGTTTTTCGCCACGATCTAAAACTAAAGCTCAAAAAAATATCAAAATATCTATTCTTATATAATAAAAGAATCACTGGGTAAAAATCAAAACAGACACAAATTTCTCAGTGATTCTTTTTCTGTAATAAATTTGCTAACGAACAAAAATTTTAAATATATAAAAATTTTCTAAAATAAATACAAACTTTTGAACGTTAACTTTTCAAAACGAATCTAAAAAATAACTCGTATTAATTTTTATATAATATTCTAAAGACCGTAAGTAAATATATTTTTTGTATATGTCAATGATAATTACATTGGGAATAATATTTTTTATTGGCAGTGACATAATAGAAAAAAATTTTATAGGTAAAGTTTACCGTATGATATTGTGTATATTGTGTATTGAAATACTTATTAATTGTATTCTTTAGAATCGGGAACCATAGTGTATTTAAATCTACCGAAGGCATAACAATATAGTTATTTTTATTTAAATTAATTATAGCAGTTTCTTTTAATCTTCTGAATTTTGCTACCGATTATTTTAATAGCGATTTGACCGATTTTGAGCGATTGGAAAAGAAATTGAGATACCTATCTGTGTTTGTCGGTTTTCTATAAACAGTAGTTTTTAATGTGTTGTTTTGTTGTAATATTAAAGTGTCGAGGAATGGCAATTTTTTCTCTTTCTCCATCTCTAAAAAAAAATTGTAAAAAAATATTTAGATCGTCAATGCTATCTTGCCATATAGCAAACATATCATCAACATATCTAAGTCATGTTATTGGCTTTTTAAGAGATTTATTTAATATGTCATTCTCGAGTTCCTCCATAGAGATATTACTCATCAAAGGAGAAAGAGAAGAACCCATAGCCATTCCGAAATTTTGTTGATAATCATTTTCTAATTGAAAATATGTGGTTTTTAAACATAGAGTTAATAATTCCAAAATTGTATTTATGTTTAGTTTAGTGCGGTCTTTTAATGTTGGGTCATGTTCTAATCTATTTCTAACTATTAAAAGTGAATACTAATGTATCAACTGATACATTAGTAAATAAACTCACCACGTCAAAACTAACCATTAAATTTTGGTTTGTAATTTTAATGTTCGAAATTTTATCTAAAAAATCTGAAGTATTTTTAATATATGAATTTGTTCTTCCCGAAAGTGGATTTAAAATGTTTAATAAAAATTTTGCTAGTTTATAGCATGGGGAATCTATACTACTAACTATAGGGCGAAGTCGTATATTAGTTTTGTGAAATTTTGGTAGACCATAGAAATGAGGTGCTTTACTATAATAATGTGGTGTAATTTGTGATCTTTCTAGATCTGAAAATTCACGTTATATTTGTCTCTATACTTTTAATGGATCTATATGTATTTTAGTGTAATTTCCCTTATCAATTAATTTTTGTTATTTATTTAAATTTTTGGTTTAATTTTGAATGTTAACGTTAACGTTTCGAGAGGTCTTCTCCTCCCGTTTTCAAAACGAATCTAAAAAATAATTAGTATCAATTTTTATATAATATTCTAAAGGCCATAAGTAAATATATTTTTTGTATTTGTAATATTTTTTATTGACAGTGACATATTAGCAAACAATTATAAAGGTAATTTCTTGTATTCTCTGTTCTGTCCTAATATTCTATATTCAATACATTTTTACATTACTATCCTTGCCATATTCACTTTTTTTAATTTTAACCTGTACATAATCCTTATTATTAATTTCCTTCCATTCTCTTATTCTATGTAAAATATAACATAATTGTACCATCCTGCCCGACCCACTTTCACCTCATCGAAAATTTCAAGAGACTCATAATGGCATGGGAGACTGTCTTCTCAGATCTGTTGTCTTTGGACTGGATCTCTATATCGGGTAATTTTACCTCCCTTATGGTGTTACCAACGCCTTGACCGCGTAATGAAATTTGATGTCTGGTCGGCCTATATCATTTCGTTTTAGACGCCACTAAAGTGGCGACTAAATCCTCCCCCGATCCTTCTCGGACCACCCTGGACATTCCGTCTGAGGTAAAAGAGAAGATTCGCGACAAAAAACAGGCTCTACAGACTACCATCTGACTGGCGAACCTGAGCTCGGGCGACGTGCAAACGAAGCCAAAAGAGAGTCTCAACAGGCTCTCAGAGAGTTCAGACACGATAGCTGGAATGGGTTCTTAAAGTCAATCGACACGGCCGATCGATCGCTTTGGAAAACTGCCAAATCCTTGGTGGGTAAGATGAGGGCGCCGGTTCCCCCCTGAGGACAGATGCTGGTCATGCCGTCACCGGGGAGGAGAAGGCGGAGCTCTTTGCCACTACCTACTAGAAGCATGTGTCCTCTCTGCATCCCTCAGATGAAAAGAGGAATAAAGTTGATAACTTCCGGTAAGAAATTCTTTCTTACCAGGGAACTCCTAATCCTGGCTACTTGATCGGCCAAATAGTCTCGCCAAAGATAATACATGGTATTATCCGAAGTTTGAAAAGAAGAAAAGTTCCTGGTTGCGACCGCATCTCATCGATGTAGCTGAAACGGCTACCGAATAAGCAAATAGCTCAGTTGACCAACATCGTCAACGCCACCTTCAGACTCAAGCACTTTCCATCGCAATGGAAACAAGGCCAAATAATAGTAATCCTTAAAAAAAGGAAAATCCCCCCAAGAGCACGGCAGCTACAGGCCAATCAGCCTGCTCAGCGCCCTCGTCGAGATCGACGAGGGCGAGGATCGACATCGTCGAGAGAGCAATTCTACACGCTCTCAACGAAGTTTTTGTCGAGAAGAATATTCTGCCGAACGAACAGTTTAATTTCCGGAAAGGTCACGCCGATGTTCATCAGTTGGCGCGGCTGGCCTCGGAGATCAGACGGGGTTTCGACAGAAGACGTCACACGGGAGCAGTCTTTCTAGACCTCTCGCAAGCTTTAGACAGAGTCTGGCACCTGGGACTCTTAGTTAAAATGCTCAGATTAGGCATTCCAACTGACCTAGTCAAGCTCTTGGCATCGTTTCTGACTGGACGCGCTTTCCAAGTGCTAGTCGATGGTGCTCTCTCATCAGTCCAGCATATCGAGGCGGGTTCCCCGCAAGGTTCCCCTCTCGCCCCCGTAATCTTCAATGTCTACATGGCGGACTTTCCAAAGATGCCGCACGTGGAGACTGCATTCTATGCAGATGACACGGCTTTCTATACGTCGGCCCGCGTGCCCTGGTTGATCACTTCCAGGTTCCAAAAGCAGACGTCGAAAGCCATGAGATGGTGGACCGAGTGGAGATTAGCGGTCAACCGCAGCAAAACCCAGGCCGTCTTCTTCACCAGAAGACAGCCAATAATCCGGCAATCCATTCGGATTCACGGAGTCCCTATCAAGTGGGCCAAGTCGGCGCACTACCTGGGCCTTGAATATGACAAGCCCCTGACGTGGGTGTCGCACATCAAGAAGGTAACCGGGAAAGCATACGGAATGCTCCGTCTGCTGTACCCCCTCCTCAATCGCAGAAGTAAGCTCTCGCTGAAGAACATGGTCCGAGCAGTCCTCACTTACGGATATCAGGCCTGGTTCCCCTTCTTACCAACTACATCGATCCAAAGATTTCAGTATTTCCAATCGCGTGCGATTCGTACATTAGTCGATGCCCCATGGTTTGTAAGGAATGCGCAAATCCATCGGAAAACTGAAATACCAGAGCTCCTGTCCAGCCTTCTGGACAAATTCCTAGCGACGATGTTCTTTTCGGACAATCCGCCAATCAAAGCTGTGGCAGCCTCATTGCCGGCCGTTGCCCCAGATTGACCATTCGCTTCGGTCAAAACCCTGCCTAAAGGACGGCAAATAAACCCATCCGGATAAACGACTTTGTCGCGACAATCTCAGCCGGATTGACACTTGCCGGAACAATCTCAGAGAATACAAGTCAGGCCCTTCGGGTCAACTTACCCCCCAGGAAGAATAAGTATGTACTTGCACCGAACCAATTTCTTGAATTGAACAATTCGATTAATAGTACTTTTAGATGGACAATTGTACAAACCGTAAATATCACGTAAAGGCCCATTTTCATAAAATAACTCAATAATTTTAAGGCGATGTTGTATTGTGTATGACTCCATTTTTATAAGTAATGTCTGAATGATTGTGGCGTGTTCACATATTTTTTTCCTTTATTTGGGTTTAGGAAATAAATACAACATAAGAACGACATTTAAAACAAAAAAAAACTCTTAGATCTCTATTAACGAAGACTAAACCAAACAATATACAACAAAATACCAACAATGTGATTTATAAAATACCCTGCGAATGTGGCAAATTCTATATACGTGAGACATCTAGACCGTTAGATGTTAGAGTAAAAGAGCATAAAAACCTTCTTAGAAAGGGCGATTTTAATAAATCTAGAATTTGTCAACACACATGGGAATCGGGTCATAAAATCAATTGGAATAATTCCAAAACGGTATTAAAAGAATCGGTAAAAAAATTCAGAAGATTAAAAGAAACCGCTATAATTAATTTAAACACTCAGTAAACATTACCTATATATATATTTTGGTAGTATGTCACTGTCGAAAATCTATTGTTGTCGATGTAAGTATCGTTGACATACACAAAAAAATATATTTACTTTCACTCGTTACTTTATATATTACAAATTAATATATTTTATTTTTTAGTTTAGTTTTGAAAACGGGGGGAGAGTACCCTCCGAAACGTTAACGTTAAAAGTTTGTAAAATTTTTTATAACATTTTTATATCTTTAAAATTTTGTTTGTTAGGCAAATTTATTACAAAAAAGAATCACTGAGAAATTTGTCTCCGTTTGGTTTTTTGTTTTTACCTAGTGATTCTTTTTTTACATAAGAACAGGTATTTTTGATATTTTTTGAGTTTTAGATAGTGGCGAAAAACCCAAATAAAGGAAAAAAATCCATTTTTATAAATGTCATACTTTGAACTTCTGAAAATTGAAATGTCTAGTCCTAAATTCTAAACGCCATCTGTGTTTTATTCAAGAAATAAAAACACCGCTCAATTTGAAAGACCCTTTTGATAAGAAGTATAATAGACTCAATGTAATTTAAAGTGTGAGAGTGCTATAGTGTAGTTAGTGGAACATTTTTTTAAATGCCCCAACTGTTTAATGAAATTGTAACACGTAAACTGTTTCGTTTATGTTTATTTTATAAAGTACACTTGTCCAATAACAATTTTAACAACAGAACCGTTTTAATAATGATAAATTCGAGATCCCTAAGTGCATATTTGCATTTTGAAGCTGTTGTCTGACTGGCTCTAACTAAATAATTAACTTTTACGAGACAACGTAGGGAATTTGTTTGTTTAGAAAATAATTACGGTCATTTATTTCCGACGGTTGGGCGAGATGCATGGAATTAAACTTTACTTTTCCTGCGAATGAGAATTTGTTTAATTACTAAATGTGAAAAAGGGGATACTCACAAAGTTCAGTTTACCTGACCAGCACGGGCTCTAATTGAGAATGTTTAAGTTCGTATTGGGTGAAGATTGTGTCTCGAATTTGTAAAATTAATTGACGAACGCCAAAAAATGTTGTTGTGTACAAAATAATCTGATTGAGATAAGTTTGGAAGATCTTCACTGACGTTCTAAAACAGAACGGCTACTCAGCCTATAACATAAACAACGCTATTATTAACTATTAAAACCACCAAAAGAAGCCAAATGAATACAAAAAGAGTCCCGTAAGAGTTTTGCCTTATATCAAAGGCGTCTCAGACCGCATTGGACGGTCAATACCAGAACCAATACTAGAACTAATAGAAAGAATGCACCACTACAATCTGCGACCCAGAAGAGTATAAATATTATGGGATGGTTTCCTCAGCTTTCAGTCAGTCTTTAGACACGCATTGAGAATGCCAAGTGTGACCTTGTCGAATGGTCTGCACGTTCCCAACAAACGGGATAGAAACAAACGCATGTACTCTTGCACTTTCGGTCTTCTTCGCGGACGTTTGAGATCAAGCGGTATCCACTCCAGGATCGCCTTGGTCCTCCATTTCAACTGTTTTACTCTTCCAATGATGTCACATACTTTTGTTTGTTTCCTGATCCATACGCAGAACTTTCTGTCTCGTCTTGTAATGCCAAGCATACATCTTTCCATTCCCCTCTGTGCCACCCGAAGTTTTTGAATTGATTGCAATGTGAGTTTCCAAGTTTCACTTCCGTATGTCATAACGGGTAGAACGCACTGATCGAAGACTTTTCTTTTCAGACAAAGTGGGAGACTGCTCTTAAACACTATGTTGCCCCGGGCGGTATTCCCCTCCATTGAAATCATCTACTCAATATATATAAAGCTGTCCACAATTTCCAAATCCCTTCCTAAAACTGAAATTCTTCAGTTCAAAGCGAAGTTATTGAACATAACATGACTCTTTTTCAGGTTTATTTTCAAGCCAAATGGTTCCCCAGTTTTTTGCAGTTCTTGTATGCGTCTTTGCAGCTCTTCCGGATCTTGTGAAAGGAGAACAATATCATCTGCAAATCTAAGATGGTTTACGTTTGCACCATTAATTTTTACACCACCCTGTTCCCAATACAGTTTACGGAATACTTCTTCAAGGCCAGCCGAGAAAACAATATGCGATATTGCGTCACCCAGCCGTACACCTCGTTCTACAATAATTCCAACTTCAAGGTCATCAAGGTGAATTGTGGCTGTAGCTCCATCATATATCGATCCTAATAGGTATACATATGCTTTATCTACCCCTTGGCTAAGAAGTGCATCCATTATCGCATGCTTTGAGATGGAGTCAAATGCTTTTTCGTAGTCGATAAAACCCAAGCACAGTGGCATGGTGTATTCGTTGTGCCTTTCTATGGCCTGCTTTACAATCTGGATGTGATCCATTGTACTGAATCCACTTCTGAATCTTGCCTGTTCTCTCGGTTGTGCGTCATTCAGTTTTTTAATATTCTTTTAGAAATTATCTTAGTGAAAACTTTGTACATTACTGATAGGAGGCTTATTGGACGGTAGTTTTTTAAATCTTCATGTGCTCCTTTTTTATGTAAAAGGATCACTTCTGCATTTTTCCATAAGTCAGGTACTTTTTGTTCTTTGAGGCATTTTGAGTATAATTTTGCCAATGTTTTATGTAACGTTTGACCACCAGCTTTTAGCATTTCGACAGTTACACTGTCCTTTCCTGGAGCCGTGCCGTTTTTCATCGATTCTATGGCATTTGTTCTTCCGTGGCTATTGTTGTCTTTGATTGGTTCTTTGATCTTCATATAACTGGGAATAAAATTTTCTGACAATATCTAACATTTCGGCACTGTCCCTGCACACTGTGCCATCATCTCGCCTTAAGGCACATATTTGCGTTCTTTTGTTTCTCAGCTTTCGTTTAGCCTTGTTAATTCCTTTGTTTTCTTCCAGAATTTTTACACTAACTGCATGTTGAAACGGCGTGTGTCCTCTCTGATACGTTTCTTTATAGTTTTGCAGAGCTCAGTGTACTCGACCCTGCCAAAAGGACTACCTGCATTTTTCATTGTCCGCCGTTTCTTCGTTAAATCAATGGTCTCAGTGGAGATTTTTGTTTGTTTGAGACATTTTTCTTTTGGTGCTATTGAAGCAGCCGTTTGAAGCACATTGTTGGCGATTTCTTCATATTGAACTGATATTTCCACCTCCTCTGGATCATGTAACGCAGCAAACCGGTTTGACAAAGCAATCTCAAAATCGCTTCCCATCTTCAGCAGTTTCCCAGAATCCACATTGCCCTTCTTTGATCTTACCACTCTTTCGCGCTCTCTTCGACAGTCAATCCGAACCATTGCTCGTACCATTCGGTGGTCACTTTCAACATGAAAATTGTTAAGGGCAGTACAATTGGTAAATATTGTTTTATCGTTGGTCATGATGTAGTCAATTTCACTTGTGAGCCCAGATGGACTTTTCTATGTCCATTTTCTGCTGATATTTTTCTTATTAATTATTATTATTAATTATATTAACGAATTCATCATATACAGTTCTTGTCCTTCAGCAAAATCAACCAATGTGTCACCTCTATTGTCTCGCTCAACAGTTCCATATGGGCCAGTTGCATTTTCGTCAGTTCTTGTTGTTCCAATTCTAGCATTAAAATCACCCATCAGTATTTTGTACCTACATTTCTCCTTGTATAAAAGCTGGGCCACATCATCATAAAATTCCTCAATTTCCTCATCCTTATGGCTTATAGTTGGTGCATAAGGTTGGACGATTTGAAGCCTAAACTTTTTATTCGGCTGAATGACGCATTGGGCTAGTCGGTCGGATGTACTTTCAAATTTTACTACACTGTCCTTCAGCTTTCGATTGATGAGGAATCTAATTCCACCACATCGGCCATTTCCCGTACCTCAAGTGTACGTGTCCAGTTGGTTCCAGTTTGATTAACTCTTCGCCCTTTCGTCGTGTTTCACAGAGCCCAATAATATCCGTAGTATGTTGTCAAGTTTGATTAGCAGTTCTTGCAATCGGGCCTCTGTTTTCATAGTCCGTATATGTAGCGTTGCAATGTTAAAAGTCCAATGGCAGGCTGATCTAACCCGGTGATTCTTAGCACCCTCTGCCTTGGGGCAGGTCTTCCCGCTGCCGTAGGCAGTTGCCCCTTGGCCTCCGGGGAATGAGGGCCGTGTTTGAGGTTTTATTATCATATTGAAACATATTGAAATACCATGCATATATATATATATATATATATATATATATATATATATATATATATATATATATATATATATATATATATATATATATATATATATAGAAATCAAGGTGTCAAATCAACACCTTTTAGTTGTGCTGGATGGTGATAGGTCCTTGCGTATAGGTATCTGTTCGTGATGGTTGGCTTCCGGTAAACTGTGTGTTGTAAGCTTCCATTTTGGGACTAAGTTATTAAGACATTTAGGAAGGGGAATTTTTTGTCTTTGATTTCTAAAGTGGACTGTATTATTGATTAATGGAATTTAAATGGCTATGGAATTTAACGAGTGTGTTTTTGCCAAATGACCAGATGACGAAAATGTCGTCGACATATAGGATCCGTAGTTTTAGTTTGAGCTCAGCGCTCTTCAGTGCAATCTTTTCAAAATATATCATGAAATTGTTTGCCCTCTACTGGTGATAGAGATGATCCCATTGCTGGTACGTCCAATTATCAGCTCTTTCAACTACCTATTACAAAAGCTAGAGCAATTTGTGCCCAATATATTACAACCTATAACAGAAAAGGCCGATTCATACATATAAAATTATCAGCACTTCACTGAGACTCTAGATAAACTCACAATAGACCAAAATAACATTATGGCCAGTTTCGACGTCAAATCTTTATATCCGAGCATACCAATAGAAGAAGCATTGAAATTAATAGTGGAGAATGAAGATCTTCCCAATCACGTGATAGATTTGTCTAAGCATTACTTTGGGCCGTGTTGACAAGTGCACATATGCAGTGTTGGTTTTCAATGAGACAAGGGTAGCTAGGTATTATTCACACAAACCTTCGAGTTCCACAATCTCATGTCGAACACACAACAACCTGCTTCTCCGCCAAAATGAGCATTTTTGCATTTTTGCATTTGCATTTTGCTGTTTGACTGGGGGGCGAGTCCCATCCATCCTTTCCATTGGAGGGTACATTTGTGGTCTTTTGGTGTTCAGAATCGTTAGAGACTCTCCTGTAGTCAACTATTCGTAGTTTCACCATGCAGCGTTATAGATTGCATACATGCAGCGTTAGATTTCTTTGGACTGCGTCCAATGAGACAACAGTAGCTGGGTGTTAAATACCCAAAAATTGAAATTATAATCCCGAAATTTTTAGGCAGTAGATTTTTACTCAAGTGTTTTCTCTAATTATTCAAAAAATGTTCGTACAGGACAGCTCGAGCTGCGAAAGTATTTTCCCGTTTTATGAGACTCAAATCAGAATGATGATGCAAAAAAACTATTATCTAGTCTTTACCAAATATACATTTTTTTTTCATTAGATTTGTGGTGTTGTTGCGGATAGCCAACTGATGTGACAACGTCTGTAATTTCAAAATTGTCAAACCACACAGACGACTGTCCATCTGCTTTAAATAAGCAACGATTGTTCTTCTTCTTCTTGGGTGAAAGTTCTTTAAATGGGGCCTAAAAGATGTTTGACTATGCCAATTTGGTTGTTATTCTGCCTGGCTAACTTAACTTTGCGTAGCTAATTTATAACCATTTTTTCCATCTGCCTTTTGCCATTGCCTCTTGCCATTGCCTCTTTTGCCCATTCGCCTCTGTTTGTTTTTCCTTTATAATTTTTAACCATTTTCTGAGTAAAATATTCCAATGCTGTAAAAGATGAGAAACATATATAAAAAATTGCGTTGGGTAAAACGGTATACGCATATCCCATCTTTCCCCTATCGAAATGTTTGAATATTTATATTTTTTTAAGGTTATAAAACAACCGCGACTAACACAGCACTACTGTTATATTTTAGTAAATAGAACATAGTTTGCGGTAAATTTATGACACACCAATAGAAAAACATATTTTAGGAACAGACCGGTATCCCGTATGTCTAAAAAATTAGATAAAAAAGTAAATAAAAATATTTTTGCTGTGGAAAGACTACTAGACGGCTTAGTAGTACCATCGAAGCTCAATCGGAACATCAACATTGGCGGGGTCTCCATCGTACCTCACTACCCGGTCTAACCTCACTTTCCCCTAAGAAACAACTGACAATTCGCCGACAAATAACTGCAGTCCACCCTACTTACTCTCCAGACCATTCAACGCGAAAGAGGTAGATAAAGCATTGATAGACAGTACATCTGTAAGGCTTCTGGTTTCGATGAAATTCACTCCGAATTTCTCACAAACTGCGGGAAGTTCACAAGAATGTGGATAAGTAAATTCTATTCCAACATTCTACTATCGAGACATATCGCAGTGGAGCTCAATAAATCCAAAATAATCGCAATCCCGAAACCCAAGAACTTGCCTGAGAGCTACCGCCCGATAGCTCTATTAAGTTTGTGCTACAAATTTCTAGAGAGATTGTTACTAAACCGATTAGGCCAACTGATACTGGAACATACTCTTGTTGAACAGGCTGGATTCTGCCTAAACACATATTTAGGCAGGGTTTCAAGAACCATGTGGTACCATGAAGCCGAGTAACAACTTTATTAAACAACATGCTCTGCGACAGGCATTTCCATGTAACAGGAAAGAGCAAGAGCAAAATGAGACACCTTAATAACGGGCTTCCTCAAGGATCGGTTCTTGCAACTGCCCTGTTTAATCTGTATATCTCAGACATGCCACACACAATGTCAATAAAATTTGGGTATGCTGATGACATACCTTTTGCTATCGCAGTAAAACCATAGAAGAAACTAGTAACATATTATCATAAGACCTGTCTGAATTGGGCAAATATTTCGTTGATAGGAGATTAATTCCAAACATGAATAAAACTGAAGTGTCGTGCTTCCACCTCAATAACAAACAAGCATGATTGGATCCCCAAGTATGCTTCAATAACAAGCCGCTACGTTACAATCCCTATCCAAGAGACCTATAAAAACCATCTCGAGAATACCGCTGCTAAAATAAACACCAGAAATATTATAATTCACTAACTTTTTGATATCACGTGGGACGCAAACGCATATACCCTTAAGCATTAACTCTTAACCTGATCTACTCGGCTGCCGAATAATGCGCCCCAGTCTGGCTAAACAGCTTTTACGTAAAGAGGATTGACACCAAACTAAACGAGACAATGAGAATAACCAATAGCTGTTTAAGAAGGACATCTCTAGCTTGGCTCCTCACTCTGAGTAATATTGCTCCTCCCACTATCCGCAGATAGAAAAGGCTAGTCAGGGAATACAATAAAATACTATCAAATCTCCACCTCCTAATACACAATAACTTATCTGTTGTGGGCCTGCGGACACTGAAGTCTGTATGACAACAACAACTCCTCGGAGAAAATTTCAATCTTAAGGCTAAATGGAGAAAATTCTGAAATATTTTGGAGCCGAATCAGACGGCTCATGTCATCAACCCTACAGCACCCTTACCAGGAAAGGAGCTTCCCCGCCACGAGTGGAAAAAATTAAACATAATAAGAACGTCCCATGACATACATATATGCCTCTTTCTACAAATGGGAACGGACTGAATCACTGGCTTGTGACTGTGGAGAACTCCGCCAAACCCTTCATCACATCGTAGCTGAGTGCCCTCTTACAGCATATCGTGGTGAAATGAATGATTTCTTTGAAGCCACACACCCAGTGTTGGAATGGATCAATGGCCTCGATTTTAAAATTTGATGCATTTACTATGATGTGTCTTCCGTATGTATATGTATTTTTATTTTTGTCTTGTACAATTTAATCTTTTTATGTGTTACTTTATTTTTTAGTATATATTCCTGATGCTGAACTTTATTTTTATTTTTACTATTTTTTTATCTCATTTTTATATTCTCTTAATTTATTTTATATTTTATATATTTTTTGTGTTTTACAATTTAATCTGTTTGTGTTATATTTTAATGTATATACTTGATTCAAATACATGTGAGCCATATGGTAAATAAATAAATAAATTCCCCTAATGTCAAGTGGACACCAAGATCACATTAGATTAATTTTGTGAGGTTATGTGAAAAATCTGGTTTACAGACATAAACCAGATAATGCATTCGAGAGAAAGAAGCTGGGCATACGACAAACACATACAAATGCATACGAGAAACGGGAATATTCAAATAGTTTCAGTTTCTTAAGATAATATAAAAATTACCCAATTATCAGTTATAATTAAAGTTGCGCGTTATTTTAAAGTTCTGACACTCTTATTGGACAACCCTTTGTTAATCTGTTCTACGGCATAAAGTTGGGTAATTGTTTTCGCATCACTATCAACCTCTGAATTATCGATAAACATACATCTGACATCTAAAAACGAGCATGATTTATTACAGTGAGTATTAGTTCGTTTTCAATCAACGCTTTGAGCTGGTTGATTATATTCCCAGACAAAAACTATTCCCAACTCTACTATCGCATCGCATCTTTGTTATACTCGATGTCTTCCTGTCGGCCATTGTTCCTGTTTGCGTACGTCACACGAAAATATCTATCTATTACGGCGCAAAGCAAAATTAATAATGGCAGAATGACGGTACAGAGATCGCCAAAGACAGTTATACATGCGGGAATTGATGTTAACAAACTCCCTTTGAACTTCGCTACTTGGGCTGGGGATCGATAAACCACACGAGTGACTTGTCCGGAACTTTATAGTAACGGCATGAAAATAAGGGATCAATTTGATATTCTGACAGCTGCTGATGCAAGAGTAAACATGAGAGAGAACTGGGAAATTATTCAGTTAATATAAAACATAAAATTAACTTTATTATACAGGTTGTTTGAGCAATTGAACAAACAAACTGAATTGAACAAAACATTGATATATCAAAATTTTGATAGTCTTGATGGCCAATTATTATAGTCATGGCTTTAGTAGCATCCTTCATCCGCTCTTCAGGCGTTCGGCTTGAGCCCAACTAATGGCGGTTTAAGGCCAGAAACCGGTCTTGGGAGACGCTTGCTGGCGCTTTGAGTAAACTTTCTTTCCTTTTTAATGGACCCAGTTTACTATTTTTTGATATATGTATATATATATATATATATATATATATATATATATATATATATATATATATATATATATATATATATATATATTACAGAAATCTTTCACCCTTTCTACATGTGGTGATACCGCTCGCCACCACGCACCACCACGCATCATTACGCGTCACCACGTATCTCTCGGAACCGGTTTCATAACCTTTCAACCGTCATTAGTCGAACTCCAGATAAACGCAAGGAAAGCAGTTGGGAGAGACGATCGGGGCCAGGCCATGTCAACTGGCCATTTTGATGGCGGGTCGTAATAGCACACAAATTAACGCCATCATACAGCCAATGCTCGTAGCAGTCAGGACTGCCCGTAATATTTAGCCTGCAACCTCAGGTATAGTACCATGTATGCCCACAAGATAGCATAACAGGACTGTGGAGGGAAATATTACAGAAATCTTTCACCCTTTCTCCACGTGGTGCCACCGCTCGTCTCAGTCTAACGACCACCACGAATCACCACGTATCTCTCGGAACCGGTTTCTAATTTTTCAGCCGTCATCAGCCGAACTCGAGATGGATCGGGGTTAGGCCACGTCCTGGTGGTCTATATGATATTTGCCACATTCGCAGGGAATTTTATAAACCACATTTTTGATATTCTGTTGTGTGTTGTTTGGTTTGTTTTTGGTTAATATAGATCTAAGAGATTTTTTTTGTTTTCAATATCGTGTCAGAAATACTGCGGATGTAAGGAATTGTGAGGTTAATTGTTTGAGAGCTATTATTTTTATTATTAATAAGTTATCTGTTTTGTCTAGTGTCAAAAGTTTTAAAATATTTATCTATGAAAATCGCCCTTTCTAAGAAGGTTTTTATGTTCTTATATTCAAACATCTAACGGTCTAGATGTCTCACCTATATAGAATTTGCCACATTCGCAGGGAATTTTATAAACCACATTTTTGGTATTTTATTTGGTTTAGTCTTTGTTAATAGAGATCTAAGAGTATTTTTTGTTTTAAATGTCGTTCTTATGTTGTATTTATTTCCTACTCTTTTAATTATGTCAGAAATACCGCGGATATAAGGAATTGTAAGGTTAATTGTTTGAGAGTTATTATTATTGTTATTAATAACTTGTCTGTTTTGTCTAGTATCAACATCTTTAAACGATTTATCTATAAATTTTTTTGGGTAATTGTTATTTATTAAAATGCCTTTAATGTAATTTATTTCTATTTGTAGTGCATCACTATTGGTACAAACAAGTTTTGCTCTATCATATAAACTATTAATTATTTTATTTGCATAAGAACATATATTCTTGATATTTTTTGAGTTGTAGATCGTGGTGAAAAACCAAAAAAAAAGGAAAAAATATATGAATACGCCACAACCTGGGGCCAAAGATATGTTTTTTTATTTAGATATTTAGAAAGTTAATATATTAAATTACACAAAATAGCAAAATAGCAAAAAAAAACACAAAAATAGCTTAACATTTCTTTACAAATATAAAGATTGTGGCAATATCAAAATGTTTACGTTTACATATATCATATAACACAAACAGAATCTAAAAATATTTTAAAGATATAAAAATGTTATAAAAATGTCTACAAACTTTTAACGTTAACGTTTCGGAGGGTACTCCCCCGTTTTCAAAACTAATCTAAAAAATAAATTATATTAATTTGTAATATATAAAGTAACCAGTGAAAGTAAATATATTTTTTTTTGTGTATGTCAACGATACTTACATTGATTAATAGATTTTCATGACAGTGATATACTACCAAAATGTTTACTGTGTGATTGTTTATTGTACTGATTGTGTATTCAAATATTTAAATGTGTTTAATTATATTCTTAAGAATCGGGAACCATATTGAATTTAAATTTACCGAAGGCATAGCAATACAGTTATTTTTATCTAAATTAATTAAAGCGGCTTCTTTTAATCTTCTGTATTTTGTTACCGATTCTTTTAATACCGTTTGGGAATTATTCCCATTGATTTTATGACCCGATTCCCATGCTGTTTTTTTATTAAAATTACAAACCAAAATTTAATGATTAGTTTTGACGTGGTGAGTTTATTTACTAATGTACCACTTGATAAATCACTTTTAATAGTTAGAAAGAGATTAGAACATGACACAACATTAAAAGACCGCACTAAACTAAACAAATACAATTTTGGAATTATTAACTCTGTGCTTAAAAACCACATATTTTCAATTAGAAAATTATTATTATCAACAAAATTTCGGAATGGCTATGGGTTCTTCTTTTTCTCCTTTGATGAGTAATATCTTTATGGAGGAACTCGAGAACGATATATTAAATGAATCTCTTAAAAAGCCATTAATATGGCTTAAATATGTTGATGATATTTTTGCTATATGGCAACATAGCATTGATATAAATTTTCAAGAGCCTACAATTAAGTTTACTTTAGAGATGGAGAAGGAGAATAAATTGCCATTCCTCGACACTTTAATAGTAAAACAAAACAACACATTAAAAACCACAGTTTACAGAAAACCGACAAACACAGATAGGTATCTCAATTTCTTTTCAAATCACTCAAAATCGGTTAAAATAGGAGTAATTAAAAGTTTATATGACATAGCAAAACTTGTTTGCACGGACAGTGATACACTACAAAAAGAAACAAATCACATAAAAGACATTTTAATAAAAAACAATTACCCAAAAAATTTTATAGATAAATCGTTTGAAAATTTTAAGGAATTGTAAGGTTAATTGTTGGAGAGTGCATGGGAATCGGGTCATAAAATCAATTGGAATAATTCGCAAACGGTATTAAAAGAATCGGTAACAAAATACAGAAGATTTAAAGAAGACGCTATAATTAATTTAGATAAAAATAACTGTATTGCTATGCCTTCGGTAGATTTAAATTCAATATGGTTCCCGATTCTTAAGAATACAATTAAACACATTTAAATATTTGAATACATAATCAGTTGCAATAAACAATCACACAGTAAACATTACTTGTATATATTTTTTGGTAGTATGTCACTGTCATGAAAATCTATTGTTGTCAAAGCACGGGCGTAGCCAAGGGGGGGAGGGGTTTTGGTGGTTCAAACCCCCCTCCGAAATAAGCCAAATATTAACTAATATTATACTAAAAAAATACGAGGAGTGAAGAGAGTTAAATTATTACATTTAAATTGAATATATATCCGAACTCGTGGACGAACTAACCCCCCCCAAAACTAAATCCTGGCTACGCCCGTGTGTCAATGTAAGTATCGTTGATATACACAAAAAAAATATATTTACTTTCACTCGTTACTTTATATATTACAAATTAATGTAATTTATTTTTTAGTTTAGTTTTGAAAACGGGGGGAGAGTAGCCTTCGAAACGTTAACGTTAAAAGTTTGTAAACATTTTTATATCTTTAAAATCTTATTCGTTAGGCAAATTTATTACAAAAAACAGTTACTGAGAAATTTGTCTCCGTTTGGTTTTTTGTTTTTACGCAGTGCTTCTTTCTTTACATAAGACCAGATGTTTTTGATATTTTTTGAGTTTTAGATAGTGGCGAAAAACCCAAATAACGGAAAAAAAGTACACAAGACTTAAAGAACTTTTTCGGCAGACTTTGTTTTTAAAAACTTTATTTCGAAAATGGTTTACAAAATAGGTTTTTTAAACTCAACAGCTTAACTAAGAATTAACAATATTAAATTTGGAGGTAATATTTATACTTAAAAATACGTTTAGGTTGCGTTTCTCACGGGACCATCTGGTGGCGTGATGACTCCCAAGGTGATGCTGACATCGTGGTTCTCATGCGAACGAAATATGTAACTCTACTCTTGAGGTGATGCTGACATCGAGGTTCTCACGTGAGCGGAGTACGTAACTCCTCCCTCCTTAAGATTCGAAAACAACGGTACGTTTTTCCGAATCCACTTTACTCTGGGGGTGGCTTTTCTTGGACCTTCTTCTGACAGCTTGCCAATAGGAATACAACTTTTCCCTTTGCATCATCACTACAAGTATGGTTAGGACAATGCAAATACCTAAAACAATATAATTTGTGGTTTGTCGATGATTAGTGTTATCGAGGTTTATCGGCTTCAATTGATTTGCCATATTCTTCAGATGGTATATTTCGTCAATATTGATTTTGGTAATGTTCGAGGTAATCGAAGTTTTCGTTCCATCTAACTTTGACCATTTTATTTCGGGTAGGATAATTGGTTTTCCTCTCTGAATCTTTAAGTCATTTAGAAATTTCTTTTCCTTAATTTGAACTTCGCAATCTTCTGGGATTTTAATTAGTGAAGATTTCGATATTTCGAAATATTGATCGGTGTTGCATTTGGCAATCATTGTTTCTGGTTTGGTGGGTAAGATTAAAACTAGTTCTCTGGTAATCTGCTCTGTCACTGGTTCCTCAATATTAATTTCGATTGTCGGACAATTTCCAGTTTGATGTCCTGCTATTAGACTGTTCACACATTGGTCATCGGGTAGGAATTCTTCCATGCAGAAATGTATTTTCTCGATAATTGGACATGAATTAGCAATAAATTGTCTTCTCATAGGGGTTTGTGCCAAATAAGGGTATTTTGGTATAAAGATGGTTCGATTTTGGATAATTGGGTAGATGTGATAGAAGGTAAGGGTTTCAGGCCTCAGTATCGGTACATGTATGGCAAATATTACTTTGCTTTCTAAAAATTCTACTTGAATTCCAAAAAATTGATAGTATGACAATAAATTTTTGAATGTTGGAATTTCCGAATTGTTATAGATATTCTTTAAATAGTTTAACATATTTTTTAATTCTAAACTTGACAGTATGCTGCTATGTAGAGCGTTTACTTTGGCAAACATAATAGCGTCTTCCAAATTATCAAGAAACATTATTAGATTTTGACAATCTAAATTTAATTGCGTTGTAATTCCTTGGAAACTTAGATAATCTTGTATGTTATTGATAGTTTGTTGAACTGGTGAGAGTAATGTATATAAACTTGATTGCAGTGACTCTTGATTTTTACTTAGAGTTGCCACAGTTTCGTTGTAATTATCGATTAGATTTTTTGATAATGAAATCTGTAATTTTAATTCGTCAACTATGGTTTTCTGATTGGACTCTAAAATTGCTATTGCTTCATCATATCGTTTACCGTCATCTGAATCTAGGGTTCCGAATAACCATTTATTAATCTTTCCAATTCCATCAATAAAACCTCGTTTATTTCTAATGTGAGGGTGTAAATTTTCGATTTTATTTGTTGCAATTTCTATTAAGTATTCGGTTCTGAGGAGTAGGTTTTGCGCTAGTGCATGATAAGAGATATTATTCGATGCATTTACTGGTAATAAACTTTCCTTGAGTTTAAGAAAATAAGCCTTAATATTACTTAGTTTATCGATTAAATGTCTTAAATCTACGTAATGAATAAATGTATGTCTATTATAAATAAGTCTGGAATTTCCCAGTTAGATAGGTAATATGGGGTTCTCCAGCGTGGTGATTTGAATGTCAGACCCGTTTGTCAGGTGGATCTGCAGGACCAGGTATAACAGGATCGTCGCTGTTTCCTGCTTCATCCTGAAAAGATTTTCCTCCATTAGGTTTAGGTTTTCTGAGGGTACTTTTATGATATGAAGTTTTGTCTGTTATTATTTTGGTATCAGTTTCATCAATTATTGGTACCTTTTTAAATTTTGGTTTGTCTTTGCTTCTATATTTCGTTTTCACGTAGGCGATCTTTTGATCTTGAAAGTCAGGAGGTTCTTGTCTAGTTTCGTTTATTTTCAATATTACATTTTGTTTGGTTTCTTCATTTATTCTCTTTACTTTCTCATATAGCTTGTTCGATGTTTCTTTATGTGATTGTACATAGCTAGATATGATAGCGTTGTCGTTTAGATCAAAAGGGTTTATAGTATTTACGTGTCCTGTTGTTATTTCGAAGGGCGTAAGTTTGGTCACGCTTTGTATTGAATTATTATAACCCATTACAGCTCTTCTCATCAACTGCTGTATTGTCATGTCTTTGTTTTCTTCTCGTAAACAACGAAAACTTTCAATTATGGTCGAATGAAAACGTTCAACGGGTGAGTTCGAATTACTGTTTTTCGCGGTTGTATAGTGTAGTTCAATTCTATACAATTTACAGAAATCTTCGAGGTCTTTATTTTTGAATTCTGTTCCTTGATCTGCGGTTATTTTTAATGGAAGACCGTGATGTGTTACGAATGTATACAAATTTTCTACTACTTCGGTACCTGTAATACTACGGAGTGGGTAGGCTTGTCCATATCTTGAGAATGAATCTAAAATTGTTACAAAGGCGTCGTAATTTATTCTAAAAGTATCCACGTGTATGTGCTCGAAAGGTCTTGATGCTGTAGGTGTTAAATTAAATTTAATTACGGGTGGATTTCGATCATATTTGTTTCTTTGGCATATCTCGCAATTATTAATGAAATTTTCAATATCATCTGACATCTTTGGCCAATAAAATCTTGTACTGAATGCTGCTTTCATTTCATTCATACCTCTGTGGCATGTTTTGGTGGTGTGGTGTAGAGTAAGTTTTTCCTGTTGCTCATCTCTTGTTCGTATATCTTCTAAGAACGTTGAGCATTGTAATATCTTGTAAGATGAGTTTTTAAAAAGGTTTTGCAAAGTGATTGCAAACTGACGTGCGCATTCTTGGTTATTAAAGTATATAGCGTATAATTGTTTCGGTTTTACATATTCTTTAAGGAATGTGACTATACTGAATGTTGGATCTCTACTTGAAATAGTTAAGTAAAATCTGCTGTTTTCGAACACTCGTTCTTGTCTTAGTTGAAATTTGGTTATATCTCCACTTGTGACAATTATTTGATTTTTATACATGTTTATGGCTCTTTCAGTTATTGGCATTCCGCAAATGGGATCTTCAGCTGAAGAGTGTACTGTTTCAACTCCTTCTTTATTATTCTCATGAATAGTTGGTGGTTTAATTTGAATGTCCGAAATAATATTTATTTTCGGTGGAATAACTTCATCAATTGTAACTTGATCTACGTTTGGTAATTCGCTAGGTGTTAATAGAAATTCTTTTATTATATCATCAGCGTCGCCTGCATTATTACAAACTGATTCGGTTTCTGCTGCATTGACTTCTGCTACATTCCTGGATAGAGCATCAGCTGCTTGGTTGTTTTTCCCTTTTTTATATCTAATTTCGTATTCAAATTCTGCTAATTTTAGTCGCCATCGTACTAAACGAGAATTTGGTTCTTTTAGCGACATTAACCATTGTAAAGGTTTGTGATCGGTGTATATCACAAATTTTGCGCCATATAAATAGGGTCTGTAATATTTACAACTCCACACAATAGCCAATAATTCTTTTTCTGTTGTTGAATAATTGATTTCGGCGGGGTTTAGAGTTCTGGATGCATAGCAAATTGGGTGACCATCTTGAGATAAAATTCCCGAAATTGCATAATTCGATGCATCCGTGGTCAGTTCGAAGGTTTTAGAGAAATCCGGATATGCTAAGACTGGTTCTGAAATTAATAGATTCTTACAGGTGTTAAAACATTCTACGAATTCTTGTGTGTGTTCGACTTTATTTCCTTTCTTTAAACATAGAGTCATCGGTTTAGTGATTTTGGCAAAATTCTTAATAAACCTACGGTAATAGCCTAACAAGCCTAAAAATGCTTTGATTTCCTTTTGCGTTCTTGGAATGGGATATTTTTGTATAGCAACTATTTTCTTTTTATTAGGTCGGACTCCTTCAGGTGTCACAATATGACCTAGAAATTCAACTTCCTTTCGTAGAAATTCGCACTTGTCAATTTGTATTTTTAAATTAGCTTCTCGCAATTTCTTAAAGATGAGTTTAAGGTTCTGAATATGTTCCGTTAAGCCTGTGCTCACTACTATTATGTCGTCCATAAATACCATACAAATCTTGTTCTGTAGCTCTTTTAAGACTTCGTCCATTATTCTTTGGAACGTAGATGGAGCATTTTTCAGACCGAATGGCATCCTTAAAAATTCATAATGTCCATTTTCAACTGTGAACGCCGTTTTTTCTATGGAGTCTTTTTCTACCTCAATCTGGTGAAAACCAGACGCTAGGTCCAATGTTGAAAAGTACTGGGCTCGTCCTAATTTGTCCAATATATCGGTTATATTTGGAATAGGGTAGCGGTCCGAAATTGTCTTTTCATTGATTTTTCTATAATCAACTACTACTCTCCATTTTTGTCTTTCCGAAGCGTCCATCTTCTTAGGGACGATCCATATCGGTGATGACCATGGACTGGATGATGGTCGTATTATTCCCTTTTCTAACATTTCGCTGATTTGTTTGCACACTTCATTCTTGTGAATGTATGGGTATCTGTATGTCTTTGTGTACACTGGTATATTATCTGTGGTTTTTATTTCGTGTTTAATTTTCGATGTAAATGTTAATTTGTCTCCTGGTTGGTAAAATATATCTTCAAATTCTCTGCACAATGCCGTAATTGCTTTTCCTTCTTCTTGGTTCATATGTTCGGTGCGTATTAGATGATTTAACTGTGCCTTTTTGCTTGGTATTTGTTGAGAACATTTATGATTTACTTGTTCGAAAGTCATACATTCGAATTCTTGCGGTTTAAATAATTGACAAGGAAATGGTTCAGTGAGAGTCAATGTTATATAGTTATTTGTTGGGTTATGAATTTCGATTATAGCATAACCATCGTGAGCATAAGAGAGAATGGATGGAAAGTTCAATTCATCTATTTTTTCGCTGTTGGTGATGATTTCTCCTTCTCGTATATTAACTGGAATTTTCTTTAAAGTTTTTTCTTTGGGATTTATGGTAATAGAAAAATTTGTTTCGGAAGGTCTTCGGTATTTAAAAGGAATTTCGATTTGTTGTCCAATTAGTTTTTTATTTAAAAGATCTATATTCAATCCCATATTAATTAAATCTGTTAGACCGATTACTCCATCAAAATAGTCGTGAAAATCAAAAAGAATAAAATCTATCTCATAATCTAGTTTAAATTCTGAAAATGCTGGAATTTTTGCCTGAAATTGTGTGTTTTCACTACCTATTGCTGTTTTGATGATGTTATTCGCTTGATAGATACAGTTTGGATAACATTTTTCTGCGACAGTTGGTCTTAAAATTGATCTTGAGCTCCCGGTATCTATTAAGAGTTTAATTTTAGGATAGCCAATTTCGATATATGGTAAAGCGTTATTAGAGGAAATGTTTATTTCCGTCAAGGTTGGCCTTCGTTCTGGGCTTGTTCCGTAAAATTTCCAATTTCTTTAAGGTTTTCATTCTCTGAAAATTCTTCGTTTTTTTGTTGTTCATCTTCACCATAGTTATTCACATGATAATCAAGGTGAGTTTCTTCATTCGGTTCGTAGTACGAGTAATCTTGATAATCTTCAACCGGATATCCTTCACACTCGTTGTTGTGAAGTTCTTCGAAAGTAAAATTCGGTTTTTGATTGGGGTATGTGTTTTGGAAATGGTTGAATTGATTACGGATTGGCTGTCTGCTAAATCCGTTACTGTTTCGTACACTAATCGACATGGGTGTTGGTTTACTCATTTGACTAGGTGGAATATTCTTGGGTTTAAACACATTTTTTGGAGGTCCAAAAACTTCCCGGTTTGTAAAGAATTTTTGAGGTGCGAATTGTCTGGGCTGCACATTTATTGGTTGTGATGGCCATTGAAATGGTTTTGCCATTGTCGAATATTGTTGTTGATTAAAATTTGGGTTTCGGTTAAAAGCATTCTGATTAAATTGATTTTGATTGAAAGGGTTTTGATTAGAATAATTTTGATTGTTTGAGAATTTTGGATAATTTGAAAAATTTGTTGGTTTCGGTGCAAATTGATTATTACTGTATTTTTCAGTTGCGTTTAGGTTCCCATATAATTTTTCGAAATTTTCAAATTCAACGACATAAGCCATTGCATCTTCCAATGTGTCGAGTTTTTTCAAATGCATGTTATTTTTCAGGGTTCCCGTACAACCTGCTATGAATGTATTTAACGCCGTTTTCTCATAGTAAGTAATGTGGCAAATTTTCTGTTGTTCACTCAAATTTAAATCGTTACTAATTCTCTGAGCAACATTACTTCGAAGAAGTTGAAGTCTGGTTCCGAAACTTATTAAGTGTTCACCTTTGAATGGTCTGGCTCGTGTTAATTCTTGGACTAAATTGTCCGTATTGCGTCTATCAGAAAAACATTGTTGTAACGCGGCTTTCAGAGCGTCCCAATTTGTCAGCTCTGTTCTATTCCCAACCATTACTTCTGCTTTCTCGATTAATTTTTCCTGAATACAATCGAAAATGTGGGCATCTAATTCCTCACTTTGTAATTGCCTATATATATTTACGAGTTTATCGCATTTGGTAACAAATTTATTTAAAACGTTACTGTCACCATTAAAAGGTTTAATATTTTCTAATCTAGATTTGAATAAATCCCAGTCAATGGGGGTTTGTTTACTTTGTTTCTGCATTTTAGAATCGTTATCGTTAAATGCTAATGCTAATGATGCTACTAAATCGTCAATTTCTGTCATATATTTTTGTTCCTCTTTCTTAACCTAATTTCTAACCCTAATGTGTTCAATACACTGGTTTTTTGTGTGAAATACACTTCCCTAACTATTCCAACTGAGTACCTTAATCAGAGGGTCAGGAGGGTAAAAGGAATTGGCACTAACCTTTGTTGATCTGCTTCTTCCTTCCCGAATTCTCGGCTGTGCTGCTGTCTGCTTCTGGTTCTGTTGATTGCACTGCTGGATTGGCTCCAACTGTTGTGTCTCTTGGTGTCGTCCTCAATTGGCTCGTTCGTGAAACACTTGTGCAATCCTACCGACTGCGCCACTTAAAGAACTTTTTCGGCAGACTTTGTTTTTAAAAACTTTATTTCGAAAATGGTTTACAAAATAGGTTTTTTAAACTCAACAGCTTAACTAAGAATTAACAATATTAAATTTGGAGGTAATATTTATACTTAAAAATACGTTTAGGTTGCGTTTCTCACGGGACCATCTGGTGGCGTGATGACTCCCAAGGTGATGCTGACATCGTGGTTCTCATGCGAACGAAATATGTAACTCTACTCTTGAGGTGATGCTGACATCGAGGTTCTCACGTGAGCGGAGTACGTAACTCAAGCCTGTATTCAGTAAAGAAAACAGCAGATTTTCAAAATATAATTAATTAAAAATACCTGAATTTAGATTTTTTTTCCGTTTGCGAATCTAAATCTGATTAAATTTGATCCGAGATTTTGTGTGAGCGTAAAATTATAAATCTACTCGAATGGAAAATTAATTTTTTTTTTGTTGTTTTTACATTTATTTCAATTTTGCAGTGCAATTTCAATAACAACAACAAACCCTAATCTGAAAACAAGCCGAATATTTTATCAATTGTTTCCGGCTGACTTGTCATACGTTTCGTGCATTTTGTTTATAACATGTTTTACAGAAAATATCTTTAGAATTCATAACAAATTATTTAGATATTTAAAAGTTATCAATTTCAAGTTTTTAAATCAATTTATTAATACTGATAAATCCCCTCCTCACCCCTCAAATACCAAATAATTTTATTTTCTCGACGCGCGTTTCGCTTACAACGTTAGCATCATCAGAATATGATTCAATCTGACTGGAGGAGATTCAATCTCCTGATGATGTTAACATGGTTAACAAAATGCACGTTGAGAAGCTAAATAAAGATGTATGATTTGGTGTTTAGTTGTAAATGTCGCCGAGTTTACTCCTCTCTGTATTTCACAATTATTTCGATTTCTTTAGCTTAACAGGCATCATAATGACAGTACAGATATATTTCAGTTGTATTTAAAATTGTCATAATTATTAGTTTAAACTAAGGACGCGAAATTTCAGTCTAACAGCCTAACCGGTCTTCTTCAATCAATAAACAAACTGGCTGAAAGGGTGAGCTTAATAAGATTAATGAGAATCGTTAAATAAAACAGCACCCTTTCTTCTAAATAATTTAGGTTCTGGAAAAATCCTTTTATAATGAAGCAAACCATTACGATTGCATTGAAAGCAGTAGAAGACCTATTAAATCAACCACTCTGGTGCTTCTTGACTCCGAAAGAACCTTTGATTTTCGTATGAAAGACTGGTACGCAAACTAACGATAAATTTAGGTTTTCCTTAATAAAATAGGGTTTTATAGTTAGTTAGTTATTTAATGTCACAGACGCGTTAATATACTGGATGTAATTTGGTAACTGGATCTATAGCATAACGTTTGCATCGAACCATGGACTTCAGCTACTGACGACCCCTTGTTAGCACCCATCTAAGGTTATCACAATTGGTTTGTATTTGACCTGCTAGTTTCTTTGGTAATATTATTTCTTTTAAGAGACTACTCGTAAATCATTTATTACTTTAAACTTTTGGACTATGTTGGTTTCTACTTGATGAAAATACATTATAAATTTTTAATCACAAACTTTTTTAACTACATTTAAATATAATACATAAATAATAAGCAAATTTAATTAATCACATTAATATTAGAAAAAATTAAATATAATAAGTGGATAAGTGGGAGTTTAGACCAAAAGTTTTTTTTAAACCGATTCATTTCTATTAAAGCTGTCAAAACAAATTTTATTAACCATAACCAAATCTGTAGAGGGTAAAAATGACATGAATGAGGCTAGTCCAATAACTAGCCCATAGTATGGAAAGTTTACAATTAAATTAAAATAAAGAGTGATTTTTTTAGTGTGTCCGACTTCCTATAGGGATCGCTGGCTAGCGAACTGTTAGTTTGCGTGATCAGCATCATTATCATCATCACCATCATCAGGCCATGTTGATGCACTGCAGCATGAAGGCCTCTGCAGTATGCTTCTAACTTTCCCGGACCTGGGCTTTCCTCTCCCACTCGGGTCCAATATACTTAACGATATCATCAGTCCATTGTACCTTCGGTCCTCTTTGCGGGCGTTTGCGATCAAACGGTATCTGCTCCAGGATTGCCTTGGTCCATCTGTCGTCTCATCGCCTCGCTATATGGCCTGCCCATCCTCATTTCAATTTCTTTACAATCTTTCAATATCACATTCTTTCAATATCACACATTTTTGTTTGTTCCCTGATCCATGTGCAGGAATTTCTGTCTCATCTTGTAATGCCAAGCATACATCTTATCATTGCCTTTTGTGCTACCCAAATTGTGTTTAGTTTTCACTTCCGTATGTCATAACGGGCAGGACGCAGTGATCGAAGATTTTTCTTTTCAGGCAAAGTGGTAGTTTACTCTTAAATACTATATTGAGCCTGCCAAATGTCTGCCAGCCACAATTATTACGCCATTCCACCTCGCGTGGTTCACAATCCTCAAATTCCTTCCTAAAACTAAAATTCTTCTGTCATCGCCAAATTTATTAAACATAACCCGGCTCTTTTTCAGGTTTATTTTTAAGTCAAATGGTTCGCCAGCCCTTTGCAGCTTTGGTATGTGTCTTTGCAGCTCTTCACTTTGAGTTTTGTGAAAGGAGAACAATATCATCTGCAAATCTAAGATGGTTTAAGTTCGCACCATTGATTTTTACACCATAGTGTTTCTTCCAGATTACGGAATACTTCTTTAAGACAGGCCGAAAGAATAGATTAAATTGCGTCATTCTGCCGTACACCTCGCTGTACATTAATTTCAACTTCTAATCAAGATCATCAAAGTGAATTGTTGCTATAGCTCCATCATATATCGATTCTAATAGGTTTACATATGTTTTGTCTAAACCCTGCTAAGCAACGCATCCATTATGACCTGATTTGAGATTAAGCCAAATGATTTTTCTTAATCGATAAAAGCCAAGCACAATGGTATAGTGTATTCGTTGTACCTTTCTATGGCCTGATGTACAACCTGGATGTGATCTGTTGTTCTGAATCCATTTCGGAATCCTGCTTGTTCTCTTAATATGTTTTTAGATATTATCTTAATGAAAACTTTGTGCATTACTGTTAAGATGTTTATTGGACGGTAGTTCTTTAAATCTTACTGTGCTTCTTTTTTATGTAAAAGGATCACTTCTGCATTTTTCCTTAAGTCAGGCATTTTTTGTTCTTTGAAACCTTTTGAGTATAATTTTGCCAGTGTTTTATGTAAAGTCCGACCACCTGGTTTTATCATATCGACAGTTACACTGTCCTTACCTCGAGCTTTACCCTTTTTTCATCGATAGATAGCATTTCTCACTTCCTCCACTATTATATCTTGTACTATTATATCCTCCACTATTATATCTTATATTATATCTATATATCTTGTATTATAAGCACTGTTCCGTGGGTATTGTTGTCTTTGATTATTGTTGTCTCAGATTTTTTTGCTAATATCATGGCCAACTTCGTCAACTTTTATGGCTCCCATATTCGAGAAGCATTATTAGGAATTTTCTTAGAAGACATCCAGAACGGTACATCAATCATGCTACATTTTAATGTTTTATGTTACAATATTACACTTTAACTGTTAATAAACTTCATAATCAGCATCGTTTTCGTGAATTTCGAGCAACTCAATTAGTTCTTGATTATTTTAATGAGAATCTACACTCAAGCGTTAGGGACGCTAGCAGAATTTTAAATATCCCAAAAAGCACTATCTGGTTATGCTTGAAGAAAAATAGCAGGCAACCTTTTAAACACAGAAAACACTTGAAGTTGGTGACACTGAAAGAAGAATAGAATACTGTTTATGGTTACAAGGCATGTACATACAAAATCCTACATTTCTAAAAAATATTTTATACACAGATGAAGCCACATTTATGACAAATGGTATCGTATCATCACAAAATATTAGAGTATGTGCTCAAGATAACCCCTATTGGGTGATATAATGTAAAAGACAATATTATACTAAGCACAACAAAATATACTTACATGAAATTTAATATCTATATATTCATCGGAAAAATTACGACATATTTATAAAGTTCTTAACTTTAAATAAAATGGTTAAATTAATTTCGTTCCTCTGCACTAAATCTAAAACCATTAAAAAAGAAATCTTCGGCTTTTTCATTTAAATATATCCACTACTTCATCTGCATGAATTTGTGTTCCATAGTGAATGTTCATGAGAGCCAAACCATTAAGTCTGTTTCCACTTGTAGTGTTTCGTAAATAGTTTTTCAGTCTCCTTAGACTCGAGAAAGACCTTTCTGGTATAGAAGTGGATACAGGAATGGTAACCAAGATTTGTAGTAATTTGTAAATATTAGGATAAAGGTTTTTATCGCACATATCTAGCCATTCCAAACTAGATTTCGGGGTTGGCGAGATACATGTCATCACTGTTTTCCATACTTCAAGTTCTGCTTTAACCACCGATATATTGCTTTCGGGAAGCAGTGACGAGTACATGGAAATTGCTTCTTCAATTTCAGAACTGGCAGTAAAATTTGAAGGTAGCACACTAGATAATGCTGATACTACTTTACGATGTTTGGTAAACCTTTCAACCAATTGTTGAATTGTATGATCAAGAAATGGAATGAACAAATTAATTTTGTAATACGTGCATACATCCAATGCAGGAATGTTCGGTCTATTTAATTGTCTTCCGACGACGCGAGGCATTCGCAGTATACCACCATTTTCTTCCAGTAAAACCTTTGCGTCTTCATAGAGATGAAGATATTCGACGTCAGTGTTGTTTCTCAGGAGTTGTAAGACATTAATAACATCATCTACATGTTTGAATGCCGTGATAAGATCGATGTCAATTGTCTGTAATTGTTTTGAAGCGACAATGTATAGCTCATAACTTTTTGAAGAATAACTAAACACATCACAAAATCCGAAGATCGAAGCGTACTTAGCAATTGAGCGGCTTGTTGCGATGTTTCCTTATTGTGATTAAATTGGAGTTCTTCGAGAGCATTCACAATCGCTGAATAAATTTTCCTGAATCTTATAATAGCTTCATGTTTGTGGACCCACCTTATTTCACACATTGAGAGCAAGCTTTTTTGGTTACCGACGGGTAGTAGCCCTTGAATTTTTTCTTTCAACAAAGCAGTGCGTTGAGCAGAATGTCGAAAGTAGGAACCAACAGACTGCTCAATCCCAATGCAATTTCGGACATTTACTAATGAACATGAATCAGCAATAGCAAGGTTGAGAGAGTGTGCACTACAGTGTACATAAAGAGCAAGAGGACATTCTTGGCGAACATAAGCTTGGGCACCGTGCAAATACCCACTCATAGCTGCAGCCCCATCGTAACCTTGACCAACCACATGAGAATATTCAAGTCCATGCTTTTTCAGAGCTGTAATAATAAGATCTGCGAGACCGGATCCTAAAACGTCGACCGTTGGAATGTACTCAAGGAACATCTCTTTAAGTATATGGTGTTTATTACCTGTAAAATCAACATATCGAAGACATAACGAGACTTGTTCTACACGTCCGATGTCAGTGGTTTCGTCAGCCAGAATCGCAAATAGTTTGGCTTTCTTTACTTCTTCAATTATTTTATGTTGAGGGCTTGTGTACAGGGCATTCTTCTGTGAAGTATTCAAATGCTCAGCCAGATCTTTATCTCCAGACTCAGCCGCAAACCGCAACAGGGCTCTAAAATTAACATCATTCTGGTGTAATTTGTATACGCCCCGAATCAATTTTACCTCTCAAGGAGATGCCTTGTTTGCCGCAAAAAATTATTGCTTTTACGATAGGGATTAGTTTCTTTCGATTCTCCTCTTGTTGTCTCTTTCTTTCAGAAGACAGCTGTTCAGTGACCGAAAAAGCCTGAGAAGACATTACTTTTAGAAAGTTATCTGCCAGTTCTGAATTTCGCTTGTGGTATCCCGATTTCGCATGAGCTTCAAATATTTCTAGGGCATTTTTCCACTTACAAAAAGGTTCGGTTACCAACCGGCCGATCCTTTGATGACCGCCTTTACCTTCATCAAGCGAACGTCCCATTACCACGCAAACTCTGCAGTATGCTCCACTTTTATATTCCGAATATGACAATCAGAAGAATCTCTCCAACCATTTCAATTGAAAGCGCAAGTTTCGTTTTGTGGAAATAGGAAACTTATAATCTCTGGGTGGGTTCCATGGCGTTTTTAAAATTTGGACTTTAAAATATTCATCCAAGAACATCCAACTTAGCTACAGTTGTAAAAGATGAGGTTACAGGCAAGCTGGCCTGTTGCAGACTAGATGTAGATTCCGCAGTTGAAGGTATCGAACAGGGCACCAGCGACATGGCATCGATTTCGACATTCGGTATGGTGATTGAGGTCGAGGTCGAAGGCCCGCTTGTCATCACAGTCTTCTTATCAGCATGCAAGGTAGCTGAAGCCTTGATAGCTAAATCCAAATTTGTTTCTTTATTAGAAACCCCTTGACTACAGCACTTTTTCCAGTAGTCCATACCTTTAAATTTATCACCCTTCCTTTTTTTCCCCTCCATTTTTCGACGATAATAATGATTCACGTATCTATCCTTTACAAGTTCACCGAATAACACTGCAGTAAAATTACTCACTTACACGATACACTTAATTCTCTTTACTATTCGTTCACCACTTTTCACTTATATTCGCTTCGAGTTCGCATGGAACAATACTGCCGTAAACGCGGTCACGCGCCGCTTATATAGCAGCCCAGTAGTAGCCGTCCAGAAACTACCACCAACTTCCACAAAGCTCCGCTCATTCCGACCGAGGGGCGTGGCGAATAATCGAGAAACAACGCAAAGTTTGGCGTTACTGTACGCAACGTCCACTAGTTCGGACCCCCACAAAAAGCTGTGCGTTCAGAAGAAAATATCGCCACTCTTGCTGACAGTGTTGATGAAGATTCAAATTTATCAATTCGTCGACACTTGCAGGAAGTTGGGCTTTGTTATTCGACCACGCCATTACATTTGATCTTAAAGAAATGTGGTTCCAACAGGAGGGCTCCAAATGTCCTCCAGCCAACGCAACTCGGACAACTCGGTATTGACGCCTTGGAAACCAACGTAACTCGGGGAACTATGGATATAAGACCCCAATTGCTTAAAAAACTGTTCAGTCAATTTCACATTTGTCCGAAATTCTTTCCAAATATGCGTTCAATGTCATTGACTGTTATTTCACATAAAATATAACCAAACGGTTTAATTTAAAGTTCGTATGAACTGAAAAACTACCCTATACCTAAAAAAGATACTTAAAATATGTAATAATAACTAATTAACTATACTTATTGCTTCTTTATTGGTTAAATTGTAAATCCAGGTGGGGTTTATAGTACTTTTAATCTTTTAATTGACTTATTATCTAATTAATATATAACTACCTAAATCGTTGGTATGATTTGCTAGACGATGTAGGTTCGAGGTTATTGAGAATGTATTTGTTAGATACAAACCCTTGTGAGTTGGTTATTGCACAAAGAAGTTGTTCTTCAAAGCCGCATATGTCCAGAGAGGTTTAAGAATAGAATTGTAAATTCAAAGCTTTTTTTCAATAATTTCGATGCCCCACTTTATAACTCAGTTTTTAATATTGGATTTTTGTTTTTATTGGATTTTCCAACATTTTGCCTGCATCTATAGGGTTTTGGGCCTCTAATAATAATGCAGTACCATCAGCAAATGTTACTGTCGTTGATGTTGTTTAGTATCTATGCCACTGTGAACTCGATACCACTAGGTGGTTGTCTGTGATATGTTTGTCATTTTTTATTTATCATTTCTGTGTGTCATTTTACGTATTCTTTATTTCCATTGAAATTGGATACACAAAAAACCCCTTGAATTGCACCATGGTCTACTAACCGTTTAGTAAAAAAAATTAAAAATCACGTACACTAAGGTATCTCGTAAATTTTAGAATGACCCTTGTAAAGGTAATCTTTACCCTTTAGAGGTAAAAAGGTATAAAACTTTTCCAATTATCCTTCAAATATAACTTTTTCAAATTAAATCCTACGTTAATTTTAACATACGCTTTATAAGGAAACATTTTCTAACGAGCGAAATAAACGTAAATATTTCAAACATTTTTTTAAAATTATTTTTACGTCATTTAATGAATCTTTGGTATTTTTTATCAGGGGGGCCTTTAAAAAGTTTTATGCATATATAAAAAAGAATGTGTCTTTTTTTAATTTCAAAACTGTTTCTACAAATTGATAATATATTTAAAAAAGTCAGATGGTAGCGTATAAAGTAAATATCGTCTTCTTTATTTTTAGCAGTTTTTTGCCTTAATTGCCGTGCTTTAAGTCGTCTTTCGAATCACTTATATCACTTATCTGGAATCACTTATATCACTCGAACACACGTGCATCGGATAAGCAATCATCACAATAAACTTTTTGCATCAATTGAAATGTTTCTGTAAAAGTTTTACTGAACTTGAAACAAAATTTCATATTAGGTCTTTGTTCCACCGTGTTTTTGTGACGAGATGACAAAAAGTACCGTTACGTTAAGCGCTATAACTTGAGCTAATACGCTAAGACAATCCGTTAAACGATTCTAATGACGGCTGTCTCATTTTATAGAGATATACAGCTTCAGATTATGAATATTGTTTCAATAGATGGTGCTAGTTTTCTTCAATTTAAAATGTTACCTACCACTGGGTAGCATGTCAAGAACGCCTTTTATAAAATTAATTATTGCATATAGTTAAGGAAGCATAAATTTTAATAAACTGGGACTTAAAATTTTAAGGACGATATTATAAGTTATTTTTCTTGTAAGCAGGAACTACTAAGATTTTATTGGCAGTTTTGCCATTACAAGTTGCTTAGTAACTGTTGTTCTAACAAATATACTCTATTCAATTTGATTTAATAGCACTTTTAATGGTATTAATGAAAGTAGAACCGTATTTCGTGGTTTTATCTGGATATAAGGTTAAAAGACGTCAAATGCTGCACAAAATTAATGAAATTCGTACTAGAAATTTTCTAAGTTAATAACAGTTTCTTCGACAAATGAGCTTCGAATTATACACTATAACTTTAAAAATCATGTGGAGATCTCCAATAAAGCATATCGCATATAACGCAATAAATTGACAGTTAATTAAAAATTTATTCACATTCAAACAAAAGGGCTAGCAATAGCATACATAAATATTTCAAACATTTTTGAGGTGAAAACTTCTTTGCCCGCATTGAGCCATTTTCGCTTTCGAGCTACTTATAGGTTCGCGTCACCGACATGCTAGTGACGTGTCGCGCCAGACTGGTTAAGCCAATTGTGTTTTAAATGTATTACAAATGTATTATAATACATGTGTTTTAAATTAAAATGTGTTTTATATAATCATTATTTTAATTGTTTAATTGTAGAATCACTGTGCAGTACAAGAGTGAGTACTTAATTTGCGTTGAAACATTTGATATGATTTTTTTTAATATTTAATTTCTGCAATACATCGTACAATGAATATTTCATAGTGGCTTAGGAGTTATCTCACTAACGTGGTGAAACAGATTTTTAGTTGTTCGATAGTATTTTTTTCGCGGATTTTAAAATTAAAAATTCTATAATATTTTATGATATTTTTAATTTCTCAACATTATTGTTTATTGATTTAAATTGTCAGTGATAAAATACGTTTTGTTATTTTTTGCAAAATGATTATTTATAAACTTATATCATTCAATTTCACCATTAGAACTTTAAAAAACAGTATTGTTTATTATACTTAGTTTAATATAATTAGTTTCTATATTTGTTTAAATCCTTGATCCTACGTAAAAAAATATACATTTTTAAATTATACATTTAAAGAATAATAAATTTAAAAATTCAAAAAAAAATTATCCAAAGTTGCAAGTTTTCACTTCTGTCGGCAGTCCCCATGACTGCCTACCTTTTTTGTTATTATTTTTACGTCATTTTTCTTCTTCAAACTTCGTCAATCTTTGGTATTTTTTTATGAAGGGACCTTTAAGAAGCTTTATATATATATAAAAAAATGTGCCGATTTGAATCTTTCAAAACTGTATTAATCCATTTAAAACTGTTTTTACGAAGTGATAATATCGATTAAAAAAAAGTCATATCAGCAAGATGGATCCACTGCTACGATCAGAGCTTCAATTAATGTTGTTCGAGCTGTATTCTCTAATCAAACAATTTCTTGCTTTGGCGGTATCTTATCGTCTCCTGTACTTTCTATCTTGAAATGATCCTTAAAACTATGCGTGTATGAAGGTAAGCCTCGCGCATAAATATATAAAGTAAATATCATCTTCTTCATTTATAGCAGGTTTTTTGCCTGAATATATGTATATAAGCCCCACCTCGCCTAAATTTTCCATGCTGTTCTATTTTGAGCTACTTGATGCCAATATTTTCCAACGATTTCAGTGACATCGTTCAATCTGTATTTTTGAGGTATTCCCGCGCATGCTTTGTGTGTGTTCGGCCTCTTGTGGTTCTGTGGTAGTCAATAAAAAAACTACCTATTTTGGGTCTCAGAAAAGTCTCGTTAATTACACCAGCAACCACTACACAGCCCAAAAACAATGGTGTGATGTGATAATAACAAGTACGAATTTTTCAGGCCTGTATTTTTCGAACAAGATGAAGCTACAGTTGTTCTTAATTCAGCTCTTTTATTTAAATCAGAACTTTGGAGACGAGGAATCAGTAGGAGGGATGTGTGGTTTCAACAAGATATTGCACTGCCATCTCCAGGGCTTCCATCAAAGTTGTTCGAATACATTTACCACTTCACTATGAATTTCCATTGCCTTTGCGAACTTTTTAATTAGCTTAGTGCATACTATTCACCCTTATTGTAGGAATATTCCTTTATTCAGTTACCCAATCAAGTTCATCAAGCTACAATTCTATCTTCAGCAATCTACAATTTTATTCGCATATAATTAATATATAATTTATTTATTTACATTCTTTCATGTTATTCATTTGCCATTTAGTACAATCATTTAGTCAGTAACCTGATACTATATTCTATTCTTTTTCTTGTTTTTGCTTTCGTTGTCATCCAACTTGATATAGTGACACAACGTCGTGAACACAGCAGTCTATGGATGACATTTACATTTAAAACAGTGTTGCCGCTATAGCGTTTCAAAGTTCTGACACTCTTATTGGAAAACTCTAATAATAAATTGGCTATTTTTAAAACAAACCTCAGAAAGTGCAAAGTTTAAAGCAAAGTTTTTATCCTAATTTATAAAACAAATGTCTCTGACGGAAACGACACCTCGAAAAAAAGATACTATCGTATCTTGTTACGTTAAAGTGACAAAAAAATTAAGAGTATTTTTTTAAACGCAGCTGGAAAATAAAAAGAAAAATTGGCACGAACACATAAAATAAATTTCATGACCTAGAAAACATTTCCTTTTTGGGAAAAGCTCCGGTTCTGCAGTAGGGTGACAGGTTTTTTTTTTATTTTCAAACATCGTTTATCTCCTTTAGATGCATAATACCTGCCTGTTTCGGAGCAGAGAAAAAAAAATATGGAAAATATCATCCAAAAAATAAATCTAAAAAGTGATGCTTTTAATATGGAAATAGGATATTAAGAATCAATCTTTTCACGTTGATATTCCGCCGTATTGTATGAACACGATTTTCGGGTAAGAATAGAATAAAATTATTCAAATTCATCGTTCTATTTTCAACTTCAAATAAAATCTGTACTATTTCATATAAAAAAATCAAATATTAGGTTAGATATCTAATTCTTCTATTGGAACCATCGGTGGGAAACTCTAAACTCGAAGAGATTTATCATTGAACACAAGATTACTTTTTTAACTTCCTGATGCGCGTTTCGTTAACCATGTTACCATCATCAGGAGATTATTAGAAAATTCGAAGATTAGGAAGATAATGTGATTTGGTGTTTAGCGGTAAATATGTCCCATTAGGAATCTAATTCAATTTGTTTTTCTCGTTCTTGAAAAAAGCATTAATTGTAACAAATAACTTATTTAATGTAACAATATATATACATTGGGTAACAAAAAAAATGCAGCAGTATAAATAATATTTTTAATGCATTATATATATATATATATATATATATATATATATATATATATATATATATATATATATATATATAATAAAATTATAATCGAAATTATAGAACTGCACTGTTTAAGAATTTAATGCGAACTAAACTAACATATTTAGAAATTATTAAACCAGCTAAATAAAATAAAATTAATTTTATAGTTTTACCTATTAATTACAAACTAAATAAGAAATAATAGAAAAATTAGCAACTCACTGTAGTGCCATCTATGTGTTAATGCAGGAAACTTTCGAGCTCATAATTAATTAATTAATTAATTAATTAATTAATTAATAAAGTTTATTCTATTTCGTAAAAACATATTACTTTACTTTGTAATAAAAAAACCGTAAGTACTTTTCGAATAAGCTTGTAACTGGGTAAACTTTTGTATATAATAAAAGTAAAGTCGCAAACAATCTTTAAAGTTTTATCAAGTCTCTGAAGACGCTTAACAAGACCGACAACTACGATAGTCTGCATAAGGGAGAATATATTGTCGAGATACATCCACCCTTTTAGCATCAAACTGGAAATCTATCGGCTTATTACGTGTAAACCGTTCAAACTCTCCGTCATCGTGATTAATTAAGTTTGAGTAGCTCGGAAAATAGCTCTGTCTAAAAAAAAAATAGCTGACAGGAACGTGTATTTCGTTAGTGAAACAAAGGGGTCTTGAAGATTCAGGTTAAGAAATGGCGTTCGTGTGATTTAACATAATTTTTCAATTATTTATTCGTAAATTTTTAAGAACGTCAGCACTTTGAAACATAATATTCAACAATTGGGCTCTAGAGTAGATGGAAGCCGACCCTTACTTTGGGAAAAAATATTCTTTTCTGACCAAGCGCACTTTAGGATTAATGGATAATGGTAAATGCCATATATTAACACTGAATACACTCACAGAATATCTTCAGCCTCAATTGATAAATGGGATATAAAGAAAGTATTATAAAAAAATAATTTTTTGGCAATTAGTTTTGCTGAGCCATTATTGAAACATTATGGGTTTTATAGAGCCTCAAATAACCCTTAGATCTGCATGATCATCGGCATGTTGGTCATTTAAGAGCAGGAGGATACAGAATTGATTGATTGAAACTTGATTGAATTGAGATTGATTGAAACTGGGCATAATAAACGCACTCCAGCCTGTTTTTCGCTGCGACTTTTTATATAGAGCTGCAGCTTTATATTTACCCCAAGTAAAAAGTTGCAGCACAACAATTATTTTGTTTTATTAGTATCACGAATTTTTAATAGTTTTGTATCGTAAGTAGATTATTAATTAAATAATCTTAAGTGAAAAAAACAAATTTATAATTATTTAACAAAATCTTTATCTAAAAAAAAATACGGCACAAACTGATTCTGACTAATGTTTTAAACAAAATCAAAAGGGAATTAATCTACATCATAGTAATGGTAATCATAAGTAGTAATCATCATGAGTAAAGTGAACACGAGAAGTCGCTTGTATTCCTTCATATCTTCGGTAAACAATTTTAAAGCTATTTTTAAAGGACGCTAATAATTAAAACACTTGGTATTTGTTTCACAATATATTCAAAATATACTCTGACATTAGGCCTCACGATCATTCTCAAAGAGAGTTATATATAAACTAAACTAAAGTTTCAAAGTGCTGTTAATGGAGGTCGGTTTTTTTTGTCTCGTTAAATTTATGACACTTTCAATAATTGGAGAGTCTCCGAAGTCTAGCTGGGTATTTGTTAGGTTTTTGCCGTCGTATATGGCTTTTTTAATTTCTGTATTGATTTGACATAATTTGTGTTCAATACATGGTTCTGTTCTATACAATATTCGACAAAGCCCGTCTTTCTTTAATTATGTATTATTCACGTATGGGCCATAGTGAACCACGCGAAGTACAGTTAGAGGCGTTTGTTGTTGTTAACCTTTCTTTGCGCCCATACTGATTTCATTTTTTCGCTATGAGCTTTTTTCCTTTCGTCAGACCAAGTTGTTATAGTCTTCCTACATTTTTCTCTCTGGCCAACCTTCCAAACGTTAACCTTGTGTCTGAAACAGCCTCTATTCTGAATTTCACTTTGTGTAATATTTGCTGATCTTAGGTCCTCTTTAATTGCAGCAATCCATTTAATTATTTCTACTTTAGCTCTACTCCTATTTTCATAAAATTCGACTATTTATCTAGTTAACCTACTCGGATTCATCTGTTTTATGTGTCCGTAAAACTTAAGTTGTCTTTTTCTCATATCGCTATGTATATCTGTATATTGTTTGATTTCTTGGTTTTCTCGAAGTCGGTATGTTGTGCTATTTATTCGTTTGGGGCTTAAGATTTTTCTTATGATTTTTCTTTCCTTCCTTTCAATGTCCTCGATGTTTCTCTTTCTATTCAAAATGAGCGTTTCTGCAGCATATAGACATTCTGGCTTAATAATTGTATTGAAATGTATCAGTTTTGTGTTAGATATGCATTTTTTGTGTAGGTCTAAATGTCGTTTCTATTTTTTGGCATCTACCCTAATTGACCGTTTTTTCGAACCCATTTTCCATGATTATTACATCCAACTATTTGAATTGAGAAACAAGTCTGATGTTACCATATTTTGTTTATAGAAATGGTGTTCTTAGTCTGTTGCAGGTCATGTATTTCGTCTTTTCAAAGGAAATTTGGAGTCCTACATTTTCTGCTGTTTCTTTTAGGATTTGTTTTTGCGCCGTTAATAAATGCTGTGCCGTTAATATATCTTGAGCCAAAATTGCTAGATCATCAGCAAACGACAGACAATCAATTTTGATGTTGGTTCTTCCCAGTTTAATGTGCTGGTCAATATTCAGGGCCGACTTTTTTTCACGCCACTCCTGTATTGCTTTTTCTAGAACACAGTTAAATAAATAAGAGCAGCGAGAGTCCATCCCTTTGTTTCACTCCAGTTTTAATTTCGAAGGGCTCTGAGATGTCACCCATGAATTTATCTTTTGACCTTATGTTAGTTAATGTTGCTTTAATAATTGCCAGCGTTTTTAGATCTAGTCCTTGTTTTTTCAAGATTTGGAATAAAGATACGCGGTCAATAGAATCATATGCTTTTTGAAATCCACAAATGTAGAGACGAGATTTTTATTGTACAGTTTTTGATGTCTTAGGATCAACTTTAGATTCAGGATCTGTTCAGGGCAGGATCTGCCCGGTCGAAAATATTCGTCGCTTAATATTCACCAATTTTAGGTTCTAACTGTCGCTGTGCTCTGTCTAGTAGACATTGAAATAGAATCTTGTTACAAACTGGGAGAAGAGATCTCTCTCTGTAGTTGTTTACATCGGTTCTAACTCCTTTCTTGCGTGGTGGACGGATTAGAGCATCTTTCCAATCTTTCGGAATCTGTTCGCTTCGCCAAAGTTCATGAATTATTTCAGATATTTCCTTGATTGTACCTGAACCAGCAAATTTGAATAGTTCAGCAGTGAATCCATCTTCAGCAGAAACGTTGTTATTTTTATGTTGCTTGATTTGCCTAATTATTTCATCTTTATTCGGTGGTAATGAATTTGGGTTTGTTTGTTTATGGTTTAGTGTTGGTAATTTGTTGAAGGGCTCAAGACAGTTTAGCAGTTGTTCAAAATATTTCGCCAAATATATTCTTTGCAATTGTCTAGGTTATTTAGAACTAATTGTCCCTTTTCCTTTTATAAGCAAAGACTTTGGGGTTAATAGCCTGTTTATTTAGTTTTAGTATTTTAGTATCTTTATTCTATTTCATTAAGTTGATTGTTATCATATTTTCTTTTAATTTGTCTAATTAGCTTCGATGTCTCTTTTCTTAGTTCCAAAAAGATGTTAAAATTTAGTACTGTTTTTTGACTGTTCCAATCTTTGAATGCTTTACTTCGGCTTAATACTGCTTGCTCGCAAACTTCATCCCACCACGGATGTTTTCTAAGCTTTTGTATAGGGACCAACTTTAAGGCTTTTATAATAATTTTTTGTTTCAATTCTTGCCAGTTTTGTACTGGTTGTTTATCAAGCTCTTCTGTTAGGGTTGGTTTTATTTTCGTAGGGTCGAACTTTGGTATTAGCAGTCTCTTTTGAATAAGTTTTCGAGGTTTTAAGCTAAGTTTGATTCTAGTCAAACAGTGATCCGTGTCAATGTTAGCTCCTTTCCTGACATGAACATTCAAAATCTCTTTAGAATTGGAGTACGAAATGGCAATTTGGTCAATTAGAAATTCACCCATGTACGTGTTCGGGCACCTCCAGGTCTTTTGTTTTGTTAATTTCTTCTTAAAATGGGTTGACATTATTTTTAGATTAAACTGCGAACATAGTTCAACCAATCTTCTACCATTATGGTTAGTCCATTTATGGGCGGGAAAATTGCTGACTGTATTTTGTACTTTGATTCTTTCTCTAGTTGGACGTTGAAATCATTCAATAGGATTTTTACATAGTTAGAGGGAATTTTAAAAATAGTCTTTTCCAAAATTTGCCAGGACTTATTTACTTTTGCAGGTTTAGATTTATTTTCTTCGCTAACTGGGAGGTGTGCATTGATTAATGTATAGGTTTTGTTTTGTTAGCACACTCGATTGTTTACTGGCTGGATATTAGTTATAGAACCAAGAATGTTTCTTGAGATAGCGAAAGCAATACCGAGATGTGGTGTATTTTTGAGTATTCTTTTGTCCGTTTTACTTTTAAAACGTCTGTAGTTGCCGAATTCCAAGGTGTTATGATCTGTCAATCTGGTTTCTTGCAAAACTAAAATTTGGATTTTTTGCTGATTCAATGTTCGCCCCAATTCGTGTAGTTTTCCTGGACACAGGAGAGAATTGATATTTACCGTTCCAAAGAAAGTTTTTGTTTTCGGTTTCAAACGTTGGCCAGAGATCTCCGACTCCCTCTGAAAGATTTTGCGTTTAAGCCCGGACGCCCCAGAATCCGATTCTGGGTCCGATCGAGAATTGTTCCTTCCTGTCCACATGTGAGTTTAATTTAACAATTCTGAGAGTTCAATAAAGAGGGTTTTCAAAAACGTTAAAAACATTTTATTTTGTAAGTACCTACCGTTAACTGTGTAATTTCAGTTTCATGAATACATCGGATATTGTCATGTTAGCCGTTATGAGTGTTGCTGTGCGGGTATTGATAAGAGCACGAAAACTATGGGAAAATACAGAAAATTTCTATAGACAAAGTTATATTTATGATAATTACTACAATTTACAGAATATTCATTTTTTATAGAAAAATATAGACTAAAAAATATTCCTTGCATAGATCAATTCTTCTATTGGAACCTTCGGTGTGAAAATTAAATCTTTAATTATTAGATTTAATTTAATTATTAGATTAAATCATCTCCAGATGACGCTAACATGGTTAGCGAAACATGCGTCGAGAAGTTTCAAAAAGTGATTTGGTGTTTAGTTGTAAATCTCTTCGAGTTTAGTACTCCTTACACACTCCATTTACAATTTTATTACTTTTTATTTTATTTAATTTAAACATCCGTCGTACTGTTAGATTTAAGACGGAGAGTTTATATTTTTCAGCATGATAAAATTTTATGAATTTTTATCCTCCATGAGTTCCTGTACAGTGCGAATTTTCTAGCCTCATTCCAATGAATTCGTCGTTTTTCTGCCGCTTATCGACCTTATTCTTCGCTCTCAGTCTTGGACGTCCAACTTTATTTTTTCTTCGTGTTTACTCTTCATAGGTTTGTTTTGCGAATCTCTCTTCAATCATTCTCTGATGTGTCCTAGCCAGCTCAGTTGTCTTTCTTCTATAGCTTTTTCTATTGGTTTCGTTTCCAGTTGTACCAGTAGTGTCGTATTTATTACTCTATAAGTTCTTGTAATTCCCTCTATTTTGCATAGGAATCTCATTTCTGCGGATGAAATTCTACTTTTGTTTTTCTTTGTTAAGGTCCAAGATTCGTAGCCATATGTCATTAATGATCTCTCTGCTTCCTGATCCTCTTTCGGTGTCTCTCTTTTTACTAGGAATGTTGCTTTTAGATTGTTTTATAGTTTGCCTGGTTCCCATTTTTTCGTTCATTTAACTATCCATTTTTCCATTATCTTCTATTATAGTGACTAAATACTTATAGTTTTTGACTTGCTCCATTACCTTCCCATCGAGTAAAATTTTATGTTTTATTTTTGTGCCACCTATTACCATTGTTTTGCTTATGTCGATATTTATTTCCATCTTTACTTTTCTTAGCTCTTCGTTATATATCGCTAAGTTATGTTGTAGTTTTTCTTCAGAATCTGCCATTAGGACCATATCATCAGTGAACAGTAATTTTTGTGTTGTCACTGTTTTTATTTTTCTAAAACCTATTTTTGTTTTCTTGCAATTTGCTTCATTATTTTTTACAACATCGTCAATAACTACTAAAAACAACAGTGGACTCAGTACGCAGCCCCTCTCTCAAATTCTGCGGATTCATAGTTATGCGTTCTTACTTTATTCTTGTTGTTGTTGTATAAGGCCTTGATAATTTCTATTACTCCCTCTTCTACTCCTCTTCCCTCATATGGATACCGATTTCTTTTCTGTTTTTCGCCTAGTTGTCTAATTATAAATATCAGATCTTGTGTGATTCTACCATTTCTAAAACATGCTGTGGTTCCTCTAATGTTGCTTCTAATTTTTCTCTCAGCTTATACTCGATTATTCTAATAAATATTTTTTCAGGTAAACTTATTAGTCTGTAGTTTTTACATTTTTTGATAACTTCTTTTTTAAACAAAGTTAAATATTATACCCATATTCTAGTCTGTTGGTACTTTCTTGTCTAGTATGACATTGTTAGTAGTGACAAAAATTCTTCATTTGCTATTTCTCCCATGATTTCGCCTTACCCTGGAGTTTGCAAGAAAATAAATTATTACTTTTACAATTATATATTTATTTTTTGTTGTTAAATATATAATTTAATATATTTATTTAATTTAATAAAATTAAACTATTTTATTTCAATTAAATTTGTAAATAGTTCTTTTTTTGGGTTTCCGCCACGATCTTTGTTTATGCACTTAAAGTAATTTCAATAAGTTTCGTCATTCTAAAATTGCTTAAATAAATTCCGCTACAGAATTTTGAAATGCGAATGTGGTACATTTGCAGATGGAAATGATTTCGAAATATACAAAACTTATTTATAAGTAATTTCTTTTTAAACACACTATCTATATTCTTTGTTGAAAGCTTCAAGACTTTTCTCTGGATAATTCAATAGCAGTATTATAGTTTGAAATCTCTAATAGTGCATTCTGTGCACGCTTAAAAGTATTTCATCTAAAACCCATGAGAGAAAATTGTTTTCCAAGCCTCAATAGAAGGAATAGTCCCGAGGTTGCGGTTCTAAAACATAATTAAATTTGTCGTCGAATAGAATTTTATCCTTAGACCTTTATGGATGTCGCAATAGATCCGTGTTTCCTATTGGATTAGAATCTTTTCAAAATACTTTCAATAAAAAAAAGATTTTTTTGTTTCTATATAGAAAGTAGCGTGATTTTATCAATCCTGAAAACAATTACCCCCTTTTGTATTAGTTGTACAAATATACCACCTGACATTGAAATTGCAAGATCTAAAAAGAACTGTTCAATTTCTGCGTACATGTAGAAAGACATTCTAGACATTTCAATATTATAAAAAGTAAACAATAGCATACACTTATATATTGTTACATCAATACGTTTTTTTCAAAAAAAATGTTGGTGTAATTTCTGTGTCAGTTAGTGTACAAGGGTAAAGTGAAAAGTTATACTTTTCCGGTAGATGGAGGTGCGACCACAAAGGCGATTTCATGGAGTGTTACTACTTTTACTACTTTTTGTCTTAGTAACCCTCCATGAATTTCAAGACAATATGACATTTTGTTTTTTTTTGCAGTCTTTGACAGCAGATAAGTTGTTATCTATATTTTAACTATCATTGAAAAAAGCAAATTTTGTATGTCGGTTAAGAAGGTTAACCGACGGTACGGTACGATACAGTACATTAGAGCGAATTCCTATGTAATCATGTATTAATTCAAAAAATAGTTTTCGCAAAAATTCTCTCCGTAATTTTTTTGTATCTAAGTCATTCGTCTTTTATATAACCAGAGAACTTATACCTGCAACTTTTAACATTGATTAAGGGATTACCATTGGTCACCTTCGAGTGGCACGTACACAATTATAATCATCGTAAAGTTTGTCCACTGTATCAACTCCTCCTTTAGTTTGATTGTACCAAGTACGTTGTCTTGTATTATGTCTGGCTTATTTGTTTCTCTATCAGTAATAATGTCATCATGATGTAAACTTGACATTTATACCTTTTTTTTTTGGAGCATAAGATAAGAGCGTGCTATTCTCGTGAAAGGCAAACATTGACGACTTTTCGGGCCGATTTACTCGATGGAAAAACTCAACAGGTAGTTCTGTTTTATTTTCCCTAACCGTCTCTACGGGAGTAATCCTGAAATTTTTCTTTAAGTTTTCTATCAAATTTAAATATTTTTTTACAAGATATAAATTCTCGAAAGCCTACAATTAAGTTTACTTTAGAGATGGAGAAGGAGAATAAATTGCCATTCCTCGACACTTTAATATTAAAACAAAACAACACATAAAAAACTACAGTTTACAGAAAACTGACAAACACAGAAAGATATCTCAATTTCTTTTCCAATCACTCAAAATCGGTCAAAATATTAAAAGTTTATATGACAGAGCAAAACTTGTTTGTACCGACAGTGATACACTACAAAAAGAAACAAATTACATAAAAGACATTTTAATAAAAAACAATTACCCAACAAATTTTTTAGATAAATCGTTTAAAACTTTTGATACCAGACATAACAGACAAGTTATTAATAACAATAGTAATAACTCTCAAACAATTAACCTCACAATCCCTTATATCCGCAGTATTTCTGACACAATTAAAAGAGTAGGAAATAAATACAACATAAGAACGATATATAAAACAAGAAATACTCTTAGATCTATATTAACAAAAACTAAACCAAACAACATACAAACAGAATACCAAAGATGTGGTTTATAAAATTCCCTGCGAATGTGGCAAATTCTTTATCGGTGAGACATCTAGACCGTTAGATGTTAGAATAAACGAGCATAAAAACCTTCTTAGAAAGGGCGATTTTAATAAATGTAGAATTTGTCAACACGCATGGGAATCGGGTCATAAAATCAATTGGAATAATTCCAAAACGGTATTAAAAGAATCGGTATAACAATATATAGAAGATTAAAAGAAACCGCTATAATTAATTTAAATAAAAATATCTGAATTACTATGCCTTCGGTAGACAATTCAATATGGTTCCCGATTCTAAAGAATACAATTAAAACATATAAAAATTTCAATATCAATCACAATCACACGGTAAACCTCACCTATATATATTTTTTATAATTGTCATACAAAAAAAAACTATATTTACTTCCTATCTTTTCAGAATTTATAGAAATTAATATAATTTGTTTTTAGATTCGTTTTGAAAACAGGAGGAGAATACTTACCGAAATGTTAACGTTAAAAGTTTTTATATTTTTTTAGAACATTTTAATATTTTTAAAATTTTGTTCGTTGGGCAAATTTATTAAAAAAAGAATCACTGAGAAATTTGTCTCCGTTTGGGTTTTTGTTTTTACCCAGAGATTCTTTATTTACATAAGAACAGATATTTTTGAGCTTTAGATCGTGGCGAAATACCCAAATAAAGAAAAAAATATATTCTGTTTACTGTCTGTTTCATTTATATCCAGTTCAATATCGTCTTCTTCCTTTTCATCACATTCATCAACGGATAATTCCTCTTCATCAGAGGATTGGAAACATTGTTTCATTAACATTCCTAAAAACAGATATGTGTAATATTGACAACAAAAAATAGCGAAAAGAACATATCTTATTAAAAGAACTACGAGTAAAAAAAAACAGATTAATATGTTTAGTTACGACAGTCGTCGCTGCAGATTTTTAGTCCGCAATCTCGAATTATTCATCAGAGCCCGAAACTATTCCTTAGCTCACTTAATCGTCTATTAATACATGCTCTTCCCGGAAGGTATTGAGAAGCAACACTTGGAGGGGAGTATAATGGAAATTATTGTCGAAACAAAACCGGTGTGAAAACGACAGTCCGCGCGCGGCTACTGAAAGGTTAAACACTTTTTGTGTGGCAAAAACCACCACGTAAATCGAAGAAAAGTTGAGAAAGCACTATGGGTTTAATGAGTTTAGTTGCGGGTGATACAGACGCACGACTGATACAGAGCCCTCAGGGCGCTCCATTGAGGCCACTACTGAGGAAATGGTCAACAAAATTTAGGATATCGTGATGGCCAAACGCAAAGTAAAGGTTAGAGAGATTTTTGCGGTGATAACACAGTTCTACAGTAGTAGAGCCGAAAAGACTAAAACTGTGCTTATTGTAACTAACGGTCTTTTTTATTAAATGCCCGTGTAATTTTCGAGACATGACAGGTGTAAAAAAACACGATTTTTTTACATTTTTGATCTTTTACTACAGAAATGAGAAAGCTTATTTTTTGTGATTTTTGAGTCAGTTCCTTCCAGGCACTTACACATGATACGCCAGCAGTAATCAGCCATTATGTGTTCATCCTATCGACCTTGGTACCTTTCTTCCAAATTTTTTGGGTCTTGGCGAAATCGCTATTCTTGTTCCGCACTCTAAGAGCCAAGGTTGTCTGGAAATTTGTCCAAATAATTGTGGAGGTAGTGAACTTTGATACTTATGTTACATTTAATTTTCGCGATAATTTTCGGACTTCGGAGGAATTTTTTTTTACAACACTGACGAATTTAAACCAGGCAAATGATTCTATATCATTCATTAAATGCACGAAATTGTTATCTTTTATCAAAAGTGTACTTTGCGGTCCAAAGCAGGCACCATTTTTATCCAATGCTTTGACATACTGTTTCATTAGTCTCAATTTTATGTGCCATGGATGCAACGTTATTTTCTCTCTAGTAACTAACGCTGTATGTATAATATTTTCTTTCCCAACTGTCAATTCTTTTCTTTCAGACCAGTTTGTTTTAGTCCAATGCTCGCTTTTAGCTCTGCTATTCCACAAAAGAAAACATGAATATTTCGTGTAACCGCATTGTTGACCCAATAATAAGTTTACCATTTTTATGATGATCGTACTTGGGTTTTGTCAATACAAGATACAAAGATAGTTTCATACTCCTCCTTTAATTTAGTGGAGTGAGCAATGGGAACCGCACAATGCTTAGTGACATTATGTAGTAAAACACATTTCAAACTCCGCTTGAAGCTATCTATAAGTCTCCATTTATTTGGCTGGTAGTTCAAGAAACCCATTTTTCATGAAAATCACTGGCATCATTACAAAAATCGACATAATTTTCTGAGAAAAGAAACGGAAGCAGTTCTTTTCTCAAGTATAACATGTAATTTTAGAATCCGAAGAAAGTAAATTAGTATCTTTGAGTTTGGATGCCAACAATTTTGATCTTTCTATTGAAAGGTCGGGATCTCTGACAAGGTCACTTAAAGCGTCTTGAGTAAAAAGAAGGGGTTTTGACGACGTTGCTTCAAAATTATCACCATTTTCGCTGGTACAAGCTTGCCTATCTTCAGATGTATTACATTCTGTATGTGAAAAATCAGACCGGCCACGAAAAGTTGGAACAGGGACGTTTCCTGAATAAGAAATAGGTTTTTTAGTAGATACCAGATCTGGATAGGTATTTTTTTCGGTTAATACCATGTACCATGACCAAGCAAAAATAATAGTCATTGTAGTGAATTTTTGGCTCTCTCCAAATCATAGAAACACCAAACTTCAATTGACTTTTATCATTCGCCCATTGCCTTAAATGTTATAAATACACAACACATAAGCACATAAACAAATTTTCTTTAATTTTTGCTGAAATATGCGTTTTTTGACATATAGTATACGTATTTTGTTGTTGTCTAGAGGAATTACCGCTATCTGGTGTTGCCTAGAGAAATTTCAAACTTATCGATATTCTTAGGGCGGATATATTGATTTATTCATTATTTGAACCTGGCGCCATCTACCGTGTAAATTTGATCACCAACAATTTGTGTTTTAGAAATCGATAGAACAGGAGCGTTAGTTACTTTGGCGTTATTCCTATAGAGGACGCACCCTTTTATTTGTGGAAAATAAATATTTCAAAAATGAGTATTTGTACTTCCGTTCATTGCGAATAAGATTTTTTCCTCGCTTAGAAAATATATGAATAATAATTGGACAATTTTTATATCGTTATATACAGTCATAAAAAAAGGTTGAAGGTATCAGATAGGTTTTTTAGGGTGGAAAGAATTATAATACATTTAATTTGCAAAATAAAGCTTAATCAATTTTATATTGACCAGTCCTCTTAAATTTCTTTGTTGTATTCGTAAAAGGTTTAAAAGTTTGCGACGAAATGACGATGCAATCTTTTAACATTTTTTTTTCATAGAAGGGCTAATCGAGTAGTATTAGATCTGGTAAATATGAGGATAATTTAAAATTATCTTTGGGCTACAAACTGATGTGTTATAAATTCTGCATGCGTTTTGTATATTACCTGGGCCAAATTCTAAGAAGTAAGTGTAAGTGGTACACGGTTGAAGCAATCACCCTGTTTGGGATAATATCTGGGATAATCTCACTTACGGAGAGTGAAATTTTAACATCGTATATTCGTGGTTCTTTGTGATGGCTCGTTGCTGTATCCCAACGATATTCTACATACTACGTTATCGTGGATGGTTCATTTATTTTTTTTTCCCGTAAAAAAATGCACCAAAAATTAAAGAAAAACATTGTTTTCTTAGAGTGTTTGTAACAATTGGAGCAGATATATACATTGAACTAAGGAGCGTTTACTCCAAGAAGCACACGTTGTTTCTTGCTCTCATATTGGATACTGTACTGCACACAGTACTGATTGAGATGTACTTGGATGACAACAACCTTACAATATTTTATTGGAGGATGCGGACACCTCTTACGATAAAAGTTCTATTAGAAAAAAATATTTTTATAAGCATTCCCAGCTTATTCATCTTTTTTTAAATATACTAGCCGCCACAGAAATTGCAATATGCAGAAGAGGATGGTCGAGTTTAATACATTGTTGATAAATCATAGGCAACAAGTTTTTGATTTGATTTGATTTTTTTTGCTTTTATTGGTACATTTGACATGAAGCACTAGACTCAAAGAGATTTGTCACTATACATCACTTACTTTAGCGTCAAACAACTAATAACCTATTTTAAATTTTTCGACACGTGTTTCTCTTCCAGCATGTCCGCAGCATCAAGAGATGATTCAACCTTAGATACTTTTAGTTTTGTATATTTTTATTCATTACTTGTATCGTATATTGCAAAAATATTATTCACATATCTTCGTCACACCATTGGAAAGTAACTGAATTCAACCATGGAATCGGTTTCAAATTTGCTAAGGACGGCGACAGAGGAGCCGTTCCTTCTGTTGTTCCTGGACCATTGCCATTTATTCGTATTGTTCATGTTCCCGATATTACGGTCATCCATCGAGATCCCGATCTTCTTCGATTCTCGACTGAACTTCGACACCATGCGGCTGTTCTATAAAACCTTATGTTTATTATGTTTTGTTTGCTATTATATTTTGTACATAATTTTATATTCTTTGTTGCAGTCGAAATCGTTTAATTCAAGTAACTTGCAGTTATTTCAAGATATGTGGAATTGGTACATTCGAAACAGTTATCTATCTTCAGCCCATTGAAATTTGAAATTTTTAGAAAATAAACTACCCCGGATATACCAGGTGTCCCATTAAGGATGAATCGCGGCCGTATCTTGAAAACTATTTATCCCACAGCTTTGTGGGAAAAAAAATTGTACTAAAAATGATTATGAGAAATTCACCAAAAATATTTTTAAGCTTCTAAAACGACCGCAAGAAGGCGTGACGAGCTAAACATTTTTAAAAATGTTTTTTTTTGCGTATTTTTAAATGTTAACCGAGTAAGAACAATTCTCAGTTATAATTAGCAAACTGTCTCCTAAAACTTTGTTTTATGACATTTTGTCGTAACTTCGCGAATAAAGAAGTGGGGGGGGGGGGGGGGGGTGGTTTACCTGGGTAAAATGTGAAGGAAGGCAAACATTAGGTTAATGTTTTTTTAACTTAATGCAGGTAGTAGTGAAATAATAACTGATTTTTTCAGAAAAATCGAAATATCTCTTGACATGTCAGAGATATCGATTTCGGGTTTTCACTGGACGATTCCTCTTTAAATTACCTTTCTTGCCATGTAGTACCATTCCATTTGAAAAAACTGAACAAAACTTCAAAAAAACTATTGTTGAATGTAACGCCTACCTCGCGGTTTCATTTATAAACTAAATAATTTATCTCCCAGATTATCTGATTGTCCCAGCCTTTTAAATGAATCCAAATTGAGGAAAATCGGTTAAGGCAAACGGACATTAGACGACTTTTTATCTCAATATATATTATCTCAATCTCAGGGGGGTGGGGGGAGTTTTACCCCCCCACCCCCCCACCCCCCTATTTGTGAAATTACGACAAAATGTTTTAAAACAAAGTTGTAGGAGACAGTTTCCTAATTATAACTGAGAATTTTTCTTATTCGGTTATCACTTGAAAATACACAAAAAAAAAAGATTTTTAAAAATGTTTAGCTCGTCACGCCCTCTTGAGGTCGTTTTAGAAGCTTAAAAATATTTTTGGTGAATTTCTCATGATTATTTTTTGTACAATTTTTTTTCCCCAGAGCTGTGGGATAAATAGTTTTCAAGATACGGCCGCGATCCATCCTTAATGGGACACCTGGTACACATATTTAATGATTCATAATGTTATAAACAGTATCCAGGGGACAGTGTAAACTTTTTAGTTTGTTTTGTTAGTGTTTTTCTTCTCACAAAAAAAATTAGAGCACGAATAAGCGATTTGATACGCGAATATATCAGGAATGTGATTAAAATCTGTAGATTATGTAAAAATTTCGTAGATCGGATTTTTAAAGCAGAAAACCATACAAAAATTAGCCTCCATTTTCAGCACGCATTTCATTCACTATGTTAACATCATCAGGAGATAATTCAATCTAAAAAAGTGAATTGATATTTAGTTGTAAATCTAGTTTCTAGTCTAGTTTTTTTTCGTTTGGAATCTATTCCTGATGGTTTTGGTTTGTAACTACTATTTAATGTGTGGTACGAAGCCGAATTGCTAACTGCATTGCTACTATATTGGGGCCCCGTAAAACCCCTAGATGAAGAAAACGTCCTCGGGACTGATTAATGCCTCTTGTACGGTTTGTACGTCTGGCCACGTCACCTGTTTTATGAAACTTGAGCCATAAACAATTAATTACACCTCTGTGCCTCTGTCTTCTCATACTTCTTGGAATCATTCTCACTTCAAGTAATTACGAGTCACGATAGTTGCTCACTAATTTAAATTAAATCACTAATTTAAAAAGCATATTTTTGCATTTCTATAATATTTTGATTAAGATGCCAAAGAAATACACAAAAATCAATTTACTATAAACTAGTTTGCTAACATTATTTTAAAGATATTTAAATAGTTGCCCTTTAGATTATTTTGATGTGTGTTTAAAGATTTTCTTGAGTCAATATAAACCATATAATAAATTTTGTCTAATGTGCTCATTCTGACACCTCAATAGCGTCCTATAATTTACGGAGGTGTATAAATCAACGTAGAAACGAAGTTAATTTGAGGATTGGTTCCAAATTGGTGATATGCTTACATTTCAGACAGTCACGACGTATATTCGATAAATTTACAGTTCAGTTCAGATCCCGTAACGAACCAGAAACAGACACGCACGTAATTCCAGTTAAGTAACTGTAAAAAATGAGGAATTAGGATAAAATGAGCGATAGTTATATGCTGGTGGTGTTAAATGAAGAAACTTTTTGAATAGAAATGGTTTGGAATGTGTTATCATTTTATAAACTGACTTTTTTTTGTTACTTCTAAGATATTATATAGGCCTAAATAAAACCAAATATTCATTTAGAGTAGCAGCAGTTTTATTTAGAAGCTTTATCAAGCCCAGTTTAATTGTATCCTAGCGGAATGAGAGACCGGTTTCCAGTTTACCAATTCACTGTCAAATATAACCTACAAAATCCTTGGGAATGTTATCAACAGTAAATTGAAGGTATACGCAGAAAGAATATAAGGGGATTAAAATTGTTTCAGACCGGTCAGTTCAACAATAAATGCAATACATAACATTGAACAAATCGTCCAGAAATCATGGAAATATAATAAGGAAGTGCATATTGTGTTTGTAGAATTTATAAAAACTTTTGACTCCGTAATGAGATCAATAATGTTAAATGAACTAAAAACATTAGGAAAACCTGAGAAATTGATAAAGTTATCGGAAATGACATTGAAGAACACTAAGAGCACGGCAATATTTCAAGGAATGTTTTCAAAGGAATCAAAATAAATAAAGAAGTGAAACAGTGAAGAAAAACAATGATATTTAACTTGTTATTTGAAGCTATTTTAACCTTCCAGTAATGGCGATAAGTTTTGGAACATGAATGTCGGCGGACTCTTATTCCTATATATATTATACTACTATATTGCTAATATCTGTAAGTGGAGGTATCACGGAGTAAGAGAGACAGCAAACGTCTGCTTCTATGCCTTTTTACCACTCGACTTTTTTTACTACTCGCAAATGTCACGGTAAATATACGTGACATAAAGACATAAAAATATGCAAATTGACGTACGTCTATAAGCATACTGAATTCTCGGACATGCGCATAAGACTCAAGGTAATAGTGAGAGAAACAGACGCATATATGTCTGCACCGTGCTATATTGCTAGCAATATAGTAGTATTATATATATGCTTATTCCGCCATTACAGAACGTCATATTTTTGAGACGTAGTGATTAAGATAGACAATCATATAAGTCTTTAAGAACATAAAAATATATTCCATACAATTTCTTTAAAATAATATACAATACTTCTAACACGGGCGTAGCCAGGATTTAGTTTTGGGGGGTTTAGTTTGAAGTAAATAAAACAACAAAAATATTCTTACATGAAATTTAATATCTATATAAAATATTCATCCAAGATTTTTTCTTGATTCGCGTAAAAACCAACATCCAACTTAGCTACAGTTGTAAAAGATGAGGTAACAGGCAAGCTGGCCTGTTGCAGACTAGATGTAGATTCGGCAGTTGAAGGTATCGAACGGGGCACCAGCGACATGGCATCGATTTCGACATTCGGTATTGTGATTGAGGTCGAGGTCGAGGGTAACAGTCTTCTTATCAACATGGAAGGTAGCTAAAGCTTTGATAGCTAAATCCAAATTTGTTTCTTTATTAAAAACCCCTGGACTACACCACTTTTTCCAGTAGTCCATACCTTTAAGTTTATCACCCTTCCTTTTTTTCCCCTCCATTTTTCGACAGTAATAATGATTCACGTATCTATCCTTAACAAGGTCACCGAATAACACTGCACTAAAATTACTCACTTACTCGGGACACTTAATTCTCTTCACTATTCGTTCACCATTTTTCACTTATATTCAGTTCGAGTTCGCATGGAACAATACTGCCTTAAGCGCGGTCACGCGCCGCTTATATAGCAGCTCAGTAGTAGCTGTCCAGAAACTACCACAAACTTCCACAAAGCTCCGCTCATTCCGACCGAGGGGCGTGGCGAATAATCGAGAAATAACGCAAAGTTTCCATACGATACAAAATAGTTCGACTACTCGACAAGAGATGGCGTTACTGTGCGCAACGTCCACTAGTTCGGATATATATTCAACTCAAATGTTATAATTTAACTCACTTCGCTCCTCATATTTTTTCGGTATAATATTAGGTAATATTTGGCTTATTTCGGGGGGGTTTGAACCACCAAAACCCCCCCTTGGCTACGCCCGTGACTTCTAAAACATACATTGAAGAAACACAGTAAAAAAATAACACAAAAAGAACTTGAAAGTAGCATAAAATAGCTATTGTAAAATTAAGATTCACAATGCGAAATTTCAAAACATTTGATAAATTATTAGAGCGTGTTCCAAACATACATAAGTGTGACATTTTTTGCAGAAATATTGGGTGGGGCGATTTTTTCCTGTCAAACATAGCACATCGACCTCTTTGATTTCTTGAAGGTTCTCGAGGCTGCTCCGTAACTTTTAATTCAAGAATCTCTCTAATTCTTAGTTTTATGGATTTTGTAATATTCCATAGAGTAGAATGAATTCCTATGTAATCACGTATTGATTCAAAAGGTAGTTTCAGCCAAAATTATCTCTGTAATTTTTTTAGCTTTATCATTCGCCTTGTAAATACTAGAAAAATTATACCTGCAACGTTTAACATTGACCACCTTCGAGTGGCAGGTGCACAATTATAAGCAGCGCAAAGTTTGTCCACCGTATCTACTTCTTTAGTGTGATTGCAAGTACCTATTATGTCTGGCTAATTTGTTTAATTCTCAATAGTGCCATCATAGTATAAACTTGATATAAATAAAACTTTTTGACCTTTTTTTGAAAACTAAGATAAGAGCGTACAATTCTAGTTAAAGGCAAACATTGACGACTTTTAAGAAACTCTGTTTTATTTTTTTAAACTGTTCCAACGAGAATCATCCTGAAATTCTTCTTTAGGTTTTCTATCAATTTAAAACTGGTAAACCAATTATCAGTAGTTATGTTCCTTCCACCTCCTCTTATGGGTTCACACATTCTTTCCACATCATCTAGGCAATTATTTAGGAAATTATTTGTCCTCCCAAGAACAATATATATATATATATATATATATATATATATATATATATATATATATATATATATATATATATATATATATATATATATATATTTCTTATTGCGTCCAATGAGACAATAGTACTGAGGGTCATCAGACACCCAACTGCTGGGTTCCACAATCTCTCTCTCTCTCTCTCTCTCTCTCTCTCTATATATATATATATATATATATATATATATATATATATATATATATATATATATATATATATATATATATATATATATAGGCTGCTTGTCAACATATACTTCGAAGTTACAAGTATAAAAACTTTAGGATCACAAACAAAGAGCATAATACTGTAGCTTTACCAATATAGGCACTATACACTGTCAAAGCTCGAGAGCCCCTATTGTAAAACCCTGTATAAGGCATTAATAAAGCAAGTCATTACGTATGCATTAGAATCAAGCAACATAAAGAAGACGATCTAAAAATACTGGGAAGGAAGATACTGAGAAAAATACTTGGACCAAACATTACAGAAGAAAAAGGCAGGAAAAAGAAATGAAGAAATAGTGGAAGAATTAGGAGATTATATCATATACAGAATATAGCATACATAAAACAACAAGGCTACAATGGGTGGGGCACATAATGAGAAGGTCACCCACAGAAATAATTAAAAGACTAACAAAATGGATCCCATTGGAGAGAGGGAGATGGTTAGACCGGGTGAGGTCATACTCTGTATTAAAATTTGTTTGAAGTTTAGCTATCTCAAGAATTTTATGTATCCCTAACTAACAATGCTAATTTTTTTCATGATATAAAAAAATTATTTATTTATGTTACATTATTAAACAATAAAAACAACACCTTATAAATAGTTTTCAAAATATACTGTTGTGAATAAAATACCAATATTTGTAAAAAATCCTTAAACTTTTCTATACTCTTTTTTAGACAGACAGACTTTTTTGGGCAGGATTTTTAGGGCACAACAATTAGGTGCGTATAGACCCGGTCACGGACGTAGCCAGGATTTAGTTTTGGGGGGGGTTTAGATTGAAGTAAATAAAACAACAAAAATATACTTACATGAAATTTAATATCTAGATATTCATCGGAAAAATTACGACATATTTATAAAGTTCATAACTTTAAATGAAATGGTTAAATTAATTTCGTTCCTCTGCGCTAAATCTAAAACCATTAAAGAAGAAATCTTCGGCTTTTTCTTTTAAATATATTCCCTACTTCATCTGCATGAATGTCTTTTCCATAGTGAATGTTCATGAGAGCCAAACCATTAAGTCTGTTTTCACTTGTAGTATTTTTTTGGTATATAATATTAGATAATATTTGGCTTATTTCGGGGGGGGGGGGATTTTTGAACTCTCAATCTCTGTCGGACCCATTTGTGCCTTTCCCAGATCAGCTCTAACTTGTGTGATCCATGGTACTGTTGACTTGACTCCTTGTATGTATGTAAGAATTCTGTTGGTCAGTCTTGTCGATGGGAGTCTACTGATATGTCCATAGAATTTCAACCTTCTTTTTCTTATGTCCGCCGCTACGTTGGACATTCTCTATGTGATCTTTTGAGAATGTAATCTGTATCCTTCTTCTGTCAGTTTTGGGACGAGAATTTTCCTCATAATTTTGCGTTCTTCTTTTAGTATGTTTTCTATGACGCTTTTTGTATGAAGTGTAAGTGTCCCGCTTGAATATACTACTTCTGGTTTGATTACTGTGTTATAGTGTCTTATTTTTGCGTATGTGGATAGGCATTTCTTATTGTATATCTTCTGTCGTCCTGTGGGTTCGAGGATCTCGCCCAGGTATTTAAAGTTATGACTTTTTGCAGAACCAGGTTGAAGGAGAGTGGGGATAACCCATCTCCTCGGCGTACTCCAGTTTTACTCAGGAAGGGTTCGGAAATTTCTGTTTTAGTATAGTTTTTACGTTAAATATTTGTTCAGTGCATGAGCGACCAGGGCGAAAGCCTGCCTGGTACTCGCCAATTTTATGTTTTTATTTTATGTGACTTGTAGTAAGGATAGATTGTGCAGCGGGTGGATAAGAGCACATTTCCATTCATCTGGTAATTTTTCTGTTTGCCAAATATTTGTGATTATTTGCGTAAATTCCTGCAGTGAATTTGGTCCGAGGTTTCAATAGTTCCGCGGTGATAATATCTTCACCGGATGACCTGTTATTCTTTAGTATGAGCCTCTGGATTTCTTCCTGTGTTGGTGGAGGTGATTCTGAGTGGGTATGGATAGAATTTTCCTTGGGGAATCTTGTGTCGCGTTCAGGGCAATTGAGGAGATCAGAGAAATAGTGTGCCAGCTCCTGACAATTCTCCTGATTAATTAGCGCAAATCTCCCATTCCGCTTTCTGAAGCAAACATTTTGTGGTGTGTATCCACAGATTTTTCTTGCAAAAGTCCTATTAAAGTCTCTCGTGTTATAATTGCGGTAATTCTCCTCTATAGAGTATAGTTGTTCCTACATGTACTTCCTCTTAGTTTGCCTGATAACCTTTGCGGTCTGTTTTCTAGTCACGTCAAAAAGCTGTTGACTTTCTGGACATTTTTTTAGTTTTGTAATCCTGAAATGCTCGTTGGCGTCGCTGCAATGCACATTCGCATTCCGAGTCCCACCAAGAGTGTTTTGTGTTCTTTTTCAATGGGATCAGTTCCTGTGCTTTTTGTGTAATTTTTTCCATATATATATATATATATATATATATATATATATATATATATATATATATATATATATATATATATATATGCAGTGTTAGAATTCTTTCGACTGCGTCCAATGAGACCACAGTGCTGAGTGTAATCATACACCCAATTGCTGGGTTCCACAATCTCAAGTGGAACACACAACAACCTGCGTCTCCGCCTAAATGAGCATTTTACTCATTGCTTGATCCACAACGGGCTCCACCTATCCTTGCAATTAGAAGGCATATGTTTCGTCTCTTGATGTTCCACACTCTTTAGGGTAGCGACGTATGCTCTCTCGTCACGAATAGGGAGTCCCTATCCACAGTCAACAACCCATACTTTCGCCGACCTCCCGTTAGATTTTTTTCTCTAGTTTATTTTCCTTTATACTGTCTTGCATATAACCATAAATTCGAAGTTAAACGTTCCGGCTTTTCGCTTTCCACTATCCTAATTTCGTGAAATTTCTTTCATACCATATATCCTTTTTAAAATTTACGGACTACCAGATTACAATCGCTAAGAACTGAGTTTGATATGGTAAGAAAGCTTATCAATAAAAACGACCAGGTAGATAAAAAAAGAACCAGTAAATAATGTAATGGAGAAAGGTGTCCTCATCTAGTAGCAATTCAGTTTTATAAAGGTCAAGTTAAAGTAAAATATTTCCTTCAAAATAAATCCTTAATAAAAGACAGGTTCTGAGTCTATAGTTTCGTTAAAGTAGTTTCAAACTTTTTGAGCTTTAGTATACATCGTCCCCGCTTTCCAATGCCAAATCTTCACTCCTCATCCTTTGTTCTTCAACCGGGTGCCCCGTTTTGTTCATTTTTGCACCGATATAGGAACGGAATTTCGCGAAATTAGGGCAGTGGAGAGCGAAACGCCGGAACGTTTAACTTCGAATTTATGGTTGTGTACAGGACGGTAAATAATCCGAAGGAGAATAAACGAGAGAAAAAACAGCAGAATTAATCGCGTTTTGTACGGTTTTGTTCGGGTGATTTTGATATAGAACTTTGGATAAACAGGCCGGCTAAAGAGGTTGCGCAATCTGCCAGGATGTTTAGGAATAAGATCTGACAACAAAAACAACCATTAAATTTCGAAACTTTTTAGTCAAATACTAAAATAAATTATTTATCAAATATACTGGAGAATTTAAAATGTGCAATGCCAATTATATACAGGGTGGAAGGGAAAACATTTTCGTAAATTTAACCAACGATTCTTCACACAATTTTAACTTCCTAGCAACAAGGGTCATAAACATATTGATAATTAATATTATAATCCAATTTCACAAAAAAATTCAAGCCTGATCCTTAAAATAATTTGAACAAATTTAATCGGTCGCCCGTAAATTCAAAACGAACAGAAGACATAACTAATGTTTATCGTTTTTTTGTGGATTGTTTATATTGTCAGTTTTAAAAAATGATAAAATTGATTTTTGGAAAGATCTTGAGAAAGGCTCACATGTATAAAAATACTGAATTAGTTGACATATTGTTAATTTATGGAGAGTGGATAGGTCGAAGAGGGCCAGTTGCGTGGCCGGCTAGGTCACCGGATCTTAACCCTTGTGATTTCTTTTTATTCGGTTACATGAACAGCACAGTTTCTAGAACCCCAGTTAATACAAAGGAAGAACTTATTGATCGTGTGTGGATGTGTACGTGCGTGCGTGTGTGTTTATGTATAAAAACTGAAAGAACGGTTAATTTTGTAGAACTGTACAGATCATACTATACAATGATGCTCTTTAGCTGATTATGGCAACGTTCAACATTCCTCGCCAGATTATCGACATTTATAAAAACTTTCATATGAATAACAGAGCAGTAGTGCCACATAACTATAAAATGATAGATACTTTTGAAATAGCCTCTGGTATCAGCTAGGACTACGATATGGCTCCAGTATTATTCAATATTTTGTTCAGTGCAATTATGATTATCGTTGATAGGAAGGAGGCATGATGATCTGAGGTCTGATAGAGGCTTCTTTAATCTGTCCCGCCTTAAAGTCAAAACCAACACCTGAATACGCTGCATCACAAAACTAATGCACGCGAATGACTGTGTCTTAATAGCTCAAGATCCTGTTCCCGTCCCGTTAAGTATTAGGCCATAAGATTAACACAGAAAAAATTAAAATTATGGCTGTTTGTGGTAATTTATCCCTTCACATCGATAACATTTATGTATCTGGTCTCCACTTAAAGACGTTAATTTTAGAAGGGATCTAAACTCGGAAATCCTCAACCAAAGTAGCTGAGCGTCTAAAGCCTTTTGAAAACTTCAGCATAGAATTTTCGGTAATTGTGACTTGTCCTTGAGGGTAAAGCTGACCGTATACCGAGTGTGACTATACTTTTCCTTATTTACGTTGTGAATTGGTAGATTCTTGAGGCGAACGTGGAAGTCAGAAAGTTTGTTACAAGAATGCTCTACATGAAGCATTAAAGAGCGTTAATGCTAGTCAACAATCAAAAGTACCTGTTTCCAACAGAACCCAATGGAGATAGCTATAGTTCATTCAGGGAAATAATGGTTGTACGTCATCAAAATCTATGACACACTCACGTTACACTGTTATCACATCAACACCAAAATACCCAGACTTTGGCTTTTGTATAATCGATAAAACTGAAAATGAAAATGTAATACAAAACGTTTTTTTATTTAAAAGTTTTAACTAAAATTTTGTTTCGAAACAGCGACTTTTAATTCACACAAAGTTTAATTATTCTCTATTACTAAAACAACTTTCAGCAGCTGAATCGCTGTTCAAGTAAATTATTAGGGGATTAACTTCTAGTCTATCAAATAATCTTTCGCAGTTCGACCATATTTTAATCTCTTCTTCTGTATGCCTGATGCTGTTCATCCAGATCTGTGGTGTAACTGTTGATAAAGCTTCTTTCCACATATCCAAACAGTTATCAATCTTTCTTCCATCTCGAACTATATGACGATTATTATATTTTTTGCCATCCCCCATATCAATTGTAGGATTGAATATGCAATGATAAGAGGGAAGACGTAACACTTTTTAGCAATATGATCTGCCACATATTTTTCTTAGGCCTGTTTCTAAACAGAACATTCTGAAACACAAACCTGTCGCTTTAAGTTCTGCTTACCGAATAACGATTTACAGCAGTTCCCTTTTCAATATAGTGTTTTCAAAAGGAAGATTATGTTCCGTCTCCCATTCGGCAATTTTTGGTTTTGTCCATGTACTAGTTGGAGGTTTATCCATCAGTGTACTGTGATATGGTGCATTATCCATGACAATAACTGATGGCTCCTCCAAGATTTTCAACAACTGGTTTTCAAACCAAAACAGAAAGTTAGCTTGATTCCTTTCTCCATGATAATCGCCTTTTGTTTTAGAAGAGAAGACTAGTTTGGTCTCTGGAATAAAGCCATTCTTGTTCCCAGCTTGAAGAAAAATATATCTGCAATAACATGTTATTATTGATACACATGAAAACATGACTTTAATGGCTCCTAAGTATTAGGTATAACACTCACCTTTTTATCAACTTTTGTAGTCTTTACACTCTTCTTGTTATCATCTTGCCATGAGTGACTCAATGTACCATTTTGAAATATCCATGTTTCATCCAAATAAACAAAATCAAACAGAGATTTGTCTTTGATATTTTGATACATCTTCAAAAATTGGATTCGTTTGAAGGCAATATCTGGAAGTTTCATTAGGCCCCAACGTGGATTATCCTTACTCCATTTGAAACCGATTTTTTTTAGAAGTGTATGAAGCGAAGTTTTAAATCCATCAAGGAGCTGCATCAAGCCCACATCAAGATGATCTAGATTAGTTATTCCTTTTTGGATGTAGACTCTTTTTCTTCGGTGATTTTAAGATTTGGTTATTCTTTAACTGTATCAATACTAATATTAAATGCAGCTGAAACTCACTAAAAAACTCCAATTAACCGTGAGACCTACTAAGTTATTATTACATACCTCTCTCACAGCGTTTAATGACAAAAGAGGAGCCCCATTATCTCGCCCCTGTTCAAAATAACTGATAAGTGAAAAAAAAAGTTAGTTACACCGACTGCTTAATGGTTTTGGCATTTTTTGCAATTATAATAGCAGATTTTTTACTACAGAACTGATAAAAACAGAAACTAAACCAGAAAATAGCTAAAACAGCAAAGAATACGGTAAAAATAATTCAAGACGTTTGAAACAACAACTCAAAAACGATCAGAACGTGAAAATGACAGATTCGACGAAGAAAGTTTTTAGGCCGGCAAGACTGTCCAGAACCACAAACCTAAATGTTACACCTTGATAGCGAATTCCCAGAACGTGATCCACTGGCACGCCATATTTTTCTCCTATTCTAATAGGCTTAGAGGAAGAATGAAAAGGAGTGCTTCGAATTAATGATTTCTTCTTTCTTATGGATTTAAACTGGCAAAAGATTTCTCTAGATTGATGACGTGCAACCATTATTTTCCTGAATAAGCTATAGTTTATCACTATCAGGACCGAGGCCTAGAAACAGATACATCCTGCCTCCTGACCAATCTGAATGTTCAGAATGTGGTCGTTTCATCTCATCTATATTAGATTTCTTCAGTCATATAATATAATATGCCTACTAATCTTATAACGCCCGCAAAATTATAACATAGTTATTAACCGAGAACTTTTCGAACAATTTTGGTAATATGTACAATCTACCGCTGTTAGAAGAGATGTCACTAAATGTTTTTGTTTAATTGATTTTGAAAACAGTTTTTTAACAGTGTTATCCTAATGGTACTGCAGTAATATTATTATTGTATATATTTTAAAATAAGATTAGTCAAAACTTGTAAACAAAACCTATATTTTAGAGAATATGTAGTTCATTTGGCATCTCCTTATTCAACTATAACACCGCCAAAATAGTATGAGAGTCACGTTTTCGTGTGTCCGTCATACCTTTGCCTTTGTCACTTAGACGAATCGTTTGAAACTAATCTAGGGGATATCGTTGTCAAAGCAATATTCTGGCTGTACTAAATATTGTTCCATATGGTGTGCCATCACGTGTTGTGCAGACAAAACGATATTATATCCAGTGGCGTGGTTCTTGTGAAGCGTTTAGTTTATAAAATAAAGGACAGCTAGTCTTTCTAATTTATTTGTTAGGTTTTAATTTAAAGGACGGTTTTTTAACGATTCTAATGAAATTTTAGCTTCTTTCGATATGTACTTATTTAATAATATAAGTTAAAAAAACACCTTTGTCTTGTTCTTCGTATTTTTGTTTACAGAAGAGTCCTGACCTATGGAAACTCATTTCGTTTCCAAACGACTTCTCGGCAACGTTCTCTATTTCTGTATTTCTTGGTTGCACATTGGATAGATTAACTAGTTAGGTCTGTAATTTGGCCCATCCATCTTTTTGGATATCTGCCATGTGATCTAGAACCTTCCATCCATCCCTGTATCACCAGTCTTTCTAGGTTATTATCGTCCCTGCGTTCAAAGGCCAAAGAATCCTAGTATTCATTCATAAACAATTTAGAACAGAGGGTCTAGTTCTCACAAGTTCAAAAACTTGTTGATTCTTGCTACTGCGATTTTAAATATAAAAATTGTGCGAAAGTTTTAAACCCGTACATAAACAACTTCAAAAGTTATTAACAAATAAACATTTGCAAAAAAGGGGTCTATTTTTTCGCAAATAACTCAAAAACTATTAACGTTAAAGGAATTTTAACATATCCTTAAAAATGAAGTAATTTTTAATAAAAAAAGTCTTGACTCCCGGAACTCTATCTCTATTATTAATACTTTTAATTTAATATTGAAAATAGAGAACCGCGCAGAGAGCAATATGCCGTTATGCTGCCTCGAAACCCGCCGTAGTAAGTAGTTTTTTTTAATACTATTAAATCTTAATTTAAAAATTTAAAGAAATTGGAATAAAAAACTAAATTATTAAGGTTTTTTTTGGGTTAATAAGGGGGCATATTTTATCTTTGTACTAAGTTCAAAAGAAATTCTTTGCAGCCAATATTTCTTACAGTAATGGTCTTTTGTTGCCTGACTGTCACATAGACACAAAAATAGCAATATTTTGTAAAACCCCCTTGAAGTCCTAGCAATATACTTATCAGTTTTTAATCCTCGCAAATATCCCATTGATACTGTTCATATTTAACGCGATTTAGTATGGTTCGACGAATCTATCAAAAAACGGCACTCGGAAGATACATGTACCATATTAAGACAAAGATTAAGATTCTACAAAAATATTACATTCCATTTTCGGTAAAGCGAAAAACTTGCATTTTTATCTAACAGGTTCCACTGTTGAATTGTGGAACCAAGAAGTTCCGATTTTTGTTTTGACAATCCCAGCTCACGTACCAAATCATTTAATTCATTCTGAGTTCAATCCTTCTATTGGAACCTTTGGTGTGAAACACTAAACACCAAATCACTTTTTTTTAACTTCTCGACGCACGTTTCGCTAACCATGTATAGTTGTTAAAAATGGTAGGTCACAACTGGTGTTTTCAGGAAGTTGTGGATCAGATCTTGATGAAAAATTCGAATTTCGGGAAAACATGTTGTCCAGGTTTAAAGGCTCAATCGCTACCGGTAGTTCCTGGTTATAAGAAACTGACCTAAGTTCAGAAGGCAAATTTGGATACTGAATTTTGTTCCTTTGCTTGCCATTATATATATATATATATATATATATATATATATATATATATATATATATATATATATATATATATATATATATATATATATAACATTGAAAAACACTTGATTGTACAGTAAACGAGGCAGAAACAAACTAAACAATAGAAAACAATAAAAATGTCCTTAAATGTTCGTAGAAGACTGTGAAAATCCCCCCTCTAAGATCTGGCAGTAATTTCTGTTCAGTCCAAAGTTAGGTACAAATAATTTCAATTAGCCCATGCTCTAAAGGAGAAGCTGGTACTTGAAAAGGGGACGTGCTAAGCCATTTCTGTGAAAAGGTGTATTAATAACTATCGAAATGAAACGCAAAAAGACCATTCTCATCTATGTTACAAAAATCATGACGACCTGTGTTATCTGATTTGGAATCTAATCGAAAACTTTAAAGAAATTAGTTAATTAACAATTTAAAAATAAACTATAGCTTATTGTATGAAAAATCAGTGGAAACATTTTTTGTTCGTCAGAATTGTTTTCCTTAAAGTGTCTAGGTGATAATTAATAATCTTTTGAAATTCTTAAATTAATATTTAATAGTATAAAAAAAAATTGTTACGGCCGGTTTCGATGGAGTGTACCGGAATAGCGCTCGCTTCGGGGTGCTCTATTTTCAACATTAACTTAACAAGTATTAATAATAGAGATAGAGTTCCGGGCAGTAGCGGCTCGTGAGGGAGGTCGTGGGGGTACCGCTCCTCCAACATTTATCACATTAAATAATTTTTCAGAGCAAAACACTATATTTTACCTCCTGTAAAGGGTTTCAATAGCACAAAAAGTAAAAAGGAGAAAGGGGAAAGCAAAAGAATTCTTCAGCAGCACCATTTTCTTCTACGCCCTTTCACTTTAAAAACCCACGAACCGCCACTGGTTCCGGGAGACGTTTTTATTGGAAATACTTCCTCTTTAAAGGATTTTTATAAATTAAAAATTCCTCTAACAGTTTTCGAGTTAGTTGTGAATAACTAGACGCCATTTTTTGCGAAACTTTATTTCTTAATAAATTTTGCATTTGTTTATGAGCGGGTTTGAAACTTGCACATTTTTTCTAGATGTCATTCCGAATTCAATGAGCCCTCGCTCAAATCGCAGTAGCAAGAATTAATACGATTTTAAACTTGTGGACTAGACTAAGCCTGGTTGGTTTGGTAACTACTCAATAGCAATAGCTCGACTTTCAAATTAAATTTGTTTTATTTTAAACATCTTATTTCAATTAAAATTGAAGAGAAACGCCTTTATTGAAATACCCTATATATGTATAATAGTAATATTTTTCCCATTTGAAGATGATGTATTGTATTGGATATTAAATGACCATAAAATGTTCTGTGTATCCTGCGTAATAAAATTTATGACTTCGATAGCTTAATGGGCAATAAAGCAGATATATTTTTTTTAAACAGGACAGCAATCAAACTGGAATCTGGTTTGGGATATTGACTGTACTAACCGTTAATAAATATTGTATACATTATTTTAAACATTTCAACTTTTCCAATTCAAAGGGGAACAATATTTTTGCAGTATTAACTAAAAGGATGTCCAATATGAGTGTCAAAACTTTGAAATGAAGCACAATGATAATTACAACTGATAATCAGGTAATTTTTATTTTATTTTGAAGAACAAATATTTGTTCTTGTGTCTTTCAAATGCCCCTCCCCTCTTCGTCTCGTGGAATGAATTCTGGAGACTCTATTTTCGATTAATCTGTCTTCATATATTTGACCATTTAACATTATTATTTCGGGAATAACAATCAATTTGCACATCTCTATTGTGCAGAAATGATGAGAAATTGGTCTTGTACAACAAGGACAAGCGCACTAAACAATGGCTTTCTCCAAATCAACTAGCCCACTCCTAAACCATCACCGTACCCACTCCTAAACCATCCATCAGTTTAAATTGGAGGTGTTATTGTGCGTTTGGTGAGACTGTGGTGGCATAATTCATTTTGAACTATTGAAACCGGGATAAACAGTTGTGGCCATATTGTATCGATAACAATTGGATAGATTACATAACGAATTGTTGGTAAAAGGGCCAGCAGGAAACTGGTCAACAGAAGAGGGGTAACATTGCAACACGATAAAGCCAGGCCGCATGCAGCCAGATTAATCCAAGAAAAAATAAGGCAGCTAAACTGGAAGTTTTTACCACATCCCCCATATTCTCCAGATATAGCCCCATCCGATTTTCATTTATTCCGATCCATGGAACATTCATTAAAAAATAAAAATTTCAAAATATCGACGAGGAACAATTTTTTTTCAAAGGAAACAAAATTTGATGAACAGGAGATTGAAACTTTATTACCAAGGTGGCAAAAGGTTTTAGGTAACGACGGGGGTTTCATAATCGACTGAAGACAAAATTAAATGTAAATATAATAAACTAATATAAACTGTTATTTCAATAAACTGATTGTCTGGCAAGATGCCTGACAAGTCGCACATCCACATTTATCACTTCAGGAAAAAAAATCTGTTAGCATATTCCTAATGTTTCTGTAATAATACTGATAATTATGGTGTTTATTATTAATAACTCAATACGTTGAACTCAGACGTTGAAACAATTAGCAGACGCATTGAATGTTGCCCAATCCTCCATTTCCGAACGTCTTCGCGCATTGGGAAAGATCCAGAAGGAAGGAAAATGGGTTCAAATTTTCTTGCCGGACAGAAAAGAAAAAGTTTTTTGTATCGAGTTGTGACAAGCGATAAAAGAGGATCTCCCTTTGAGACCCCAAAGCGCAAAAAAAACAAGAGTAGACCCAGGCCAGCCATCAACATCACAACCAGTACGCAATATACATGGAAAGAGGGTTTTGATATGTATCTGGTGGAGCAGAGCATTACGATCTGATGAAACTGACAACACTTGATAAAATTAAACCGACTATTGAAGGAAAAACGACCAGAATATGACCAAAGACACGATAAAATCATTTTTTAACATGATAATGCTCGGCCCCATGTTGCAAAATGTTAAAAAAAAAACAATTTGGAAATCGTTAAATGGGACGTCCTAGACAATCCGCCATATTCACCGGACTTAGCCCCTTCGGAATACCACTTATTTTGATCGATGCAGAATGGATTTTCAGAACAACACTTACATTCTTACGAAGAACGGAAAATTTGGCTTGATGAATGGTTGGCCTCAAAAAACTGAATGTTTTTTTGGCGCTGAATCAATTATTTGAAAGAAAGATAGAAACAAGTAATAGTTAATGATGCCCAATACATTAATTATTAAGGTGATTTATTTTGTTATTGAAATAAACGCTCAAACGTTGCGAAAAAATCAACTTTATTAACCGAAACACCTATTATAACGTTTAATATAAACAATAACACGATTTCCATCATCGTATTCAAAAAATATGAGCATATCAATCCTTTGATTTAAAAAACGAACAAAACAGTAACTTTCTAAGGATGAAGAGATGAAGAGTGAAGAATGATGAGAGTCCTGAATCACTTGAGGATTCTAATCCTGCGTTACGATTATTTATAAACCCATTAAGCCAGAAGTGCGTTTCGTCGGAAAAGATTATTTTTTCCTCAAAATTAAGTCTCCAGAATGCATTAAACCAGATGAAGCCGGGGACATCTGAACGAGATTATTTTCAAAACATTGTGTCATTATTTGTTCCTAAAGTTAAAATATAAATTACTGCATTTTGACACTATTATTGGTCAAGCCTTTACCACTATTAAGAGTTTTGCAAGAAAAGTGATTTCCATAGTCGAGAGTAGATAAAACATCACTCAATAAGTTCGTAGGATGACTAACAAAACAACAGCTTTTAGGTAAAATTTCACTTTATTCATCTACATAGTCTCCTTCAAGAGTGATATGCACATTGACTCCAATACTTAACTAACATTTCGATGCCTTTTTTGTAAAACGATTTATCTTTGGCCCCAAAATATGCTTCAGTTTCGGCAATCACTTCTTCATTGGAGCCAAATCTCTTTTCCGAGTTTTTTTTGAGTTTTCTTTTTAGATCTGCGAACAGGTAGTAGTCGCGGGCGCCAGATCCGGAGAATACGGTGGATGGGGAAGCAATTCAAAGTGCAATTCATGTAATTTTGCCATTGTTGCGAGCGACTTGTAACGTGCTGCATTATCCTTCTTTTGCACTTTTTCTTTCTTCCTTCAAACGCACCATACAATATTCGCTAATGATGGTTTCTTCCTTTGTCAAGGTAATCAATAAATAAATACCTTGGGCATCCAAAAATACAGATGCCAAAACCTTACCAGCTGACATTTGCGTTTTTGGTAACTTTAAAAGCTTTAAACAGTGCGTTGAATCGTCGACGCGTTGCTGTTTTTGATCGACTGTGAGCAAACGCGGTCTCCACTTCGAACAGAGGTTTCTCATGGACAAATTTTCATGCAAGATAGTGAATATACTGCCTTTTGATATCTTTAAAGTGTCAGCTATCTCACGCAACTTCATTTTACAATCAGCCAAAACTAGTTTGTGGATTGTTTTTATGTTTTCTGAAATAACTTCCGAATTTGGGTGATCAGAGCGTTCAGCGTCATCGGTATTTGTACGGCCGCGTTTAAAATCAGCAAACCACTTCTCTTCTATTGGTTTCGATGGAGCAGAGTCTGAAAAGCACTTGTCAAGCCTTTGTTTTGCTTGAACGGTATTTTTTCCCATTAAAAAGCAATGCTTTATTAATACAGAAAATTCAGATATTTCCATTGTTTTCAACGTTACAAGAATAGCGTCACTAAAACCACTATAACTAGTAAATTAAACATCAGATTGTCATTAAATTTTGACACGTATCATTTGAAGGTTAGTACCTCTTAAAAATCCTACCGATTTGTCAATAGTAGCGCCATCTATATGCCATCCTATGAACTTATTGAGTGATGGTTACTTTTACGAGCAATTTTCAAGGATGAAACATATTAAATCAAAAAACCTCTAAACATTAAGCAACAATTATTGCTAATTTTACAACTCATATTGATAAAGATATTCTAGCAATATAGAAACAAGCTCATTAGCCCTATTTCTATATCGGTAGCGAATTCAAACATCTGAAATATAACTATTATTTCAATATTGTAACATTGTTAAACTTTTACGGTTTTCTGTGTAAATATATATATATATATATATATATATATATATATATATATATATATATATATATATATATATATATATATATATTTATTTATTTATTTATTATTATTATTCACGTATGGGCCCTAGTGGACTACGCGAAGTACAATTAGAGGCGTTTGTTGTTCCTTCCTTTGCGGCCTAATTTCATTCTTTCGCTATGAGCTTTTTTTCTTTCGTCAGACTAAGTTGTTCCAGTCTTCCCGCATTTTTCTCCCTGGCCAACCTTCCAAACGTCAATTTTGTGTCTGAAATAGCCTCTATCCTGAATGTCACTTTGTGTAATATTTGCTGATTTTAAGTCTTTAATTGCAGCAATCCATTTAATTATTTCTACTTTAGCTCTACTCCTATTTTTAAAAAATTCGAATATTTGTCTAGTTAGCCTACTCGGATTCATCCGTTTTATGTGTCCGTAAAACTGAAATCTTCTTTTTCTCATATCGCTATGTATATATATATATATATATATATATATATATATATATATATATATATATATATATATATATATATATATATATATATATGTACTGTTTGATTTCTTGGTTTTCTTGAAGTCGGTATGTTGTGTTATTTATTTGTTTGGGATCTAGGATTTTTCTTATGATTTTTCTTTCCTTCTTTCCAATGTCCTCGATGTCTCTCTTTTTATTCAAAATGAGCGTTTCTGCCCCATATCGACATTCTGGCTTAATAACTGTGTTATAATGTCTCAGTTTTGTGTTTTTAGTTGTAAATAGTATAGTTGTAAAATAAGATAGGCGTTTTTTGTTGTAAATATTTTGTGTAAGTCTCAATGCCGTTTCCATTTTTTGACATCTACCGTTATTGGCCGCTATATATATATATATATATATATATATATATATATATATATATATATATATATATATATATATATATATATATATATATATATATATATATATATATATATATATATATATAATATATATATATTCGATTCGATTCGACGGTTGCCTGGAAAGTAAATATTAAGTCGAATATTAAGTTTGTTTTATTTTTATGTAAATAAATGTTAAAGGTAACATGGTAACATAACACAAAAACATGGCGAGAATTAAGTTGATAACCTGTTATAGTAACAGGTTACTAATAAAATACATAAACTACATAAACTAACTAAAGATACAAACATACTAATTAAGTATTGCGCTGTCAAAGCAATGTTCGTCCTAATTTACTTCTACACTAAAAAATTGCATTTAAATAATTAATTAATCTGCTTCCATAATTATATGTTTCATTTCTCAATAATTACAGCGAAGTAAAAAATATTAAAACATGTTTTTTTTCTTTTTAATGTTCCAAGATCTATTTTACGTGCACTATAATTAAAAATATCGCTTTTGTAATTTCAGTTTAAAAACTAAATTTTATAAAATGCCTTGTTATAATGGACACAGCTCTTTGATAATGCAAACTCTCTTACACTGCTAATTATATTGCGTCAGAATATTCTTGCACATTCCTTTAGGGAAAAAGGAGTATTGTTAAAGTTGCATTTCGGCAAAAAGAAGGTTAAACATACTTCACGCTTTATTGTACGAAGGATAAATTGTTTAATAACAGCTTAGTAAGTAATATATATTTTATATTAGTACGAAACACTTTTTCGGATATTTTTCTTTTTGGTGCTACGGCTCGTCTGTCAGTCTTGATCTCCTGAGGCCTCCTTCTATCTATTCTTCTTCTATCTAGTTTGACCTCCAGTAGCTTCCTACCAGTTGTTATTGTGCAGTAATCCTTTAACGTCTCTTCCTACATTGTCATGCCACCATGTCTCTAGTCTACCTCTCTTTATATTACCTAATATTCATTCTTAATTGCTATTCCATTTTCTGGTATTCTTACAATACATTCATTAACCTTCTATATTAATGGCATCCATTTGAGTTGACGTACCCTCACCTAGTCTACAATAGCCTGATTATTGAGTAATAGCTTAAGTTCAAAATATACTTGTAGTATACAGAAGATACAGTTTGTTTTTGGTTGTTTGAATCATATGTAACATTTTCACTAATTGCATTAATATTATTACTCTGAATGACAAGGACCAACCGGTTCTCGCGTTTTATATTCAGGTAAGATACATTAACTTGAAATGTTTGCATCATCTTTTTCTTCCTGTTGCCTTCCGACGATCTCGACCCAGCTCGCCATTTAACCTAATCCTCTTTCGCATTCGTCTCTTTCAGCTCCTTTCAAGTTTTTGATGTGCAGCAGTTCTTCAGCATCTCTACTTACATTATCCTGCCACCGTGTCTTTGGACTATCTCTCTTTATTCACTATTCGTTTCTCCATGATTCTGGTATTCGGTTTTCTGACACCCTCAACGTTTTCGACTAGTTATACCTACTCCTACAAATTCCATCATCATTATCACCACCAAAAATTCTTCTCAGTACTCTTCTTTCAAATACTGCAAGGTATTTCTTGTATTTTCTTTGTGAAGATCCACGTCTAGCAGTCATAATACTTTTAGAGTGAGTGTTTAACAGATCTTGACTTTTGTGTTTCTTGGATGAGTTTAGATTTTAGGGTAGTTTTGATGCCTTTAAAAATGTGATTTCTGTTTTTTTTTCTTATGAAGTTGTTATTTTCGATCAGTTTGTTTCTTTTTTTTTCGATTAGTTTCCGTTCTTCCATCAAAATTCATTTCTAGATAGAGAAATGATTAATAGTTAATATGTTTAGGTCATCTATATTCCCTGCTATTTATTTTTCTTTATTTATCACTGTTCTATTTTTACCTATGTCTGTTTCGCTGATAATTTTGATCGATATTATAGTAGACAGAACTGGTACCAATCCATTACCCTGTCGCGAACATTATCCGATCATTTCAAATTCTAACTTGGGGTGTTGATAGATTGTTACTACTATCTTTGAGTCAAGCATTACGTCATCAATTATCCTGCATGACCTCGAGACCATCAAACATTCCTGCATCACCTTGTCTACTACTGCTGTTTTTTATACGTGGTTATATGCCTGTCTGAAGTCAATGAACATATGGAATAAATAATATCTAAAATGATGTTATTTGGCGTATTATAAACAACTAATCTACTGCGGAGTGTGTTTTTCTAAAGCCTGTCTGATATTGGCCCGTACCTTTATCGATATGTGGTACTTTTCTCTACCTATGTTTGTTGGAATTTTATAACTTGTGATATGCCATACATTTCATATTTCAGTTTACCACCTTGTTCGTAGATCGGACATTTTATCGCCTGTTATTACTCTTTAGACACCTGCTCACTATTCCCGATACTGATAATTGATGAATGGTTTTAGCATCTTTTGCCTCCAGGCTTCAGTAGTTCTGAAGTTATGTTGTCTTTTATGGGAGCTTAATTGCTTCTGGGTTTTATTAGACTTTTCTTAACCTCGTGCAACCATGATACTTCTACCAATATACTGGTAGTGGCTACTGGTCCATAAAATGTACCCTTCCATTTTTCGCATTCAAGTTTATTTCCTTTGGTTATTTTTGTATTTGGTGTGTGATAAGTCGGACAATTTTATGATGCACTTTAGAATAAATATCACCAAGTATAATCTACCAGTAAAATATTAACTGCCCAAAAATCAATGAAGAAATGTTGCCTGAAAAAAAGGCAACAGTGTAATTAAAAATACTCATGTTGGCTTTTTTACATTTTCACCCTTTGGATTCCTGTTCTTCAGGACTTTTCAGTTCCAAGCAATGTTACATTGTTAGTGGTTTATATAGAAAATATTACATTTCATCTCAAGTTTTAACTCTTGGCATGAAGTGCGGATGCATGTGTTTACAGTACCTTACTCTGATTAGTCGTCGGCAAAATGCAATGATATCTTCTCAACATAAAAGTAACCTAACATTCATTTTGTTTAGTAAAACGTTAATAATTATTTCTTTATTATATTATTTTAATCCCTCCTTACAGAGTTTGGTTGATATTATGAAGAATCGGATTATATTTTCTACTGCATTGAACAGTCGGTTGGGTGCACAATTAAAGTATTTGCGCAGATTTCTACGTCATGATATCATTTTCCTATCAATGATCCACCTGCCCATTACAGTTCCCTGAATATTTCATATCCTGTCATAACATATCATAAGTATTCCAATTTTTTGGCGTTTAACGTGATTCGTTTGTGTAACTTGACTCTATTGTATAACTATATATTAAAAGGCTCTAGTTTATTGGTATGTTTATTTTTAAATGTGGATGTTGCATTACTATACAGCAGAACAACAGGACACATAACATTGAGGTTTTAAGTAAGATCTCTGCTGAGGAAACTCAAATTTTTATTACAGTAAATCGAGCCGTCTCTATTCTTCAACTGATTTCTACCAAGTGATTAGTAATCCATATAACCAGGTACTTAAAACATTCTACCAGGTATTGGTAAAATGGTTTGAGTTTTCGTTCATTTCAACAATTCCACTGTTGGTTCAGTTGGTTCATACTGTTGGCTGACATGTTATACTTTAATACAATTTTTTGTATACAATTTCTAACAAATTTTGCACCAGAAATACACTGCTGTCTGCATATTTAATATTAATTACCAGTTAAAGTATACACTCATATTACTAATAGTCACTGAAAAGTAGAACATATCTTAATTAACCTAACTTATTCTGTAGGTAAAGAAGAATTCAGAAATAAAAAAAATGGAAGAAACAATAATATCCAACGAGCAGTTCTTGAAAGTAGTAAAATCTTTTATGGTATTATCTGGTACCTGGAAACTTCAACTAAAAATCACCAGATCTCGAAAGGACCACTATCATTACTACACCATGTGCTTTCAAGGAATTTTCGTAATATTTTTGACGCTGCTATTTGTTAAGTTGATTCAGTTATTGATTATACAAGCGAATTTAGATGCAATATATTCAAACCTGGCTATCATGGTGTCCAGTTTTGCTGTTGGCGTTAAAATCGTGATATATCAAAGGAATAACGTCCCGCAAATGTTCAGGAATATCTTGGAGGAAGAATTGAAGATTTTGTTGTCTGACGATGAAGAAATAAAATTGTTTTATTCGAAGCAAGTAAAGTATTGCAGGAAAATCAACTTGGGAATAATGATATATGTTTTCTTCGCTATGGGCTCATTGTTTCTCGTCAGCTTGTTAACGTTTATTCAGGAAGACACAAATAGTTTTAAAACCGACAAAGAACAACTAGAAGAATACTTTATGTATCCTTTCTGGTTGCCTTACAAGGAAAAATCCAATATCATCTCCGTTATATTGCTAAATATTTTATTTGCTGTGGTAGGAATAATTCTTTACTGCGCTTCACACATGATCTCTGCCACTCTAATGATTTTTGCTGCCACTCAATTAAAAATCCTGCAGATTCGAATTGGCAATTTGACGTTTGACAACGATGATCAAGAAGATACAATAAACGCTTATAATAATTTAAGAAGTTTCTCAGCCAGGCACTCGCTTCTTATAAAGTAAGTTTTCTAGAAGTTTTGTTCTTTGCGGTCCGATATGTTTAGTTTTCAAAATGGAATACAAATTGGAATATTTTTAAGTAAATAACTGGGTTGGGCTTCACTTTATTTGTGTTGACTATATATCCTAATAGAAAATATTTTATTTTAATGTTTCTATATATATATATATTGATCTATTTGTATCCTTTAAATTACACTGAACTCCAAAATTCCCGCCCTCCTTATTTTTTTGAATGGTTATACCTAAACTAATGAAATTTAGAATGTGAAAATAACCGGACGTAAACTCCTTTTTTCGAGTAATAGCTGATAACAGATATATATATATATATATATATATATATATATATATATATATATATATATATATATATATATATATATATATATTTATTATTCACGTATGGGCCCTGGTGGACCACGCGAAGTACAATTAGAGGCGTTTGTTTTTGTTAGCCTTCCTTTGCGTTGTTGCTTCCCTTGTTGCTTCCTTGTTGTTGTTAGCCTTCCACTTATAGCCTTCCATATATATATATATATATATATATATATATATATATATATATATATATATATAAGTGATAACAGTGCTATTGTGACCAGTAATTGTAACAAAATTAGTATGTTATTGATTGATTCGTCCGTTACTTTGTGATAGTTCATTTTTTAAAAAGGATTAGAACATTTTTTTACTTTGTTATCTATCACTTTTATTTTTAAATAAAATTTGTGTGACTATAGTTTATACTATACTACTATAGACTATAGACTATAGACTATAGACTATAGACCGTAGTGTTTGAGAAAGTAAAATCGTTTTGCGAAACTATACTCACACAAATTTTGTTTAAAAATAAAAGTGATAGATAACAAAGACAAAGTAAAAAATTGTTTTGTTCCTTTTTTAAAATTAGTATGATTGAATAGGTCTTTTTATTACCTTTCAGACGATGCGTCACTTGCCATAGGATCCTATTGAAAATTATTGGTTACAATGGCACTGTCATGTCATCTATGACGATTACCTCATCAGTTGTTACTAGAAAAGGAGTTTACGTCCAGTCATTTTCACATTCCAAATTTCATTAGTTTAAGTATAACCGTTCAAAAAATAAAGAAGGGGAGGGGACTTTTGGCTAGCACGTATCGTTTGAATACTACTTTAATTAAGTTTTTTTAAAAATTACCACGAAATTGTTTTTGTTCTAAAAAGAAATAAAACAATTTTTTACTTTGTTATATATCACTTTTATATACACAATACACGATAAAAGTGATAGATAACAAAGTAGAAAAATTGTTTTATTCCTTTTTAAAAAATGAACTATTACAAATTACCGGACAAATCAATCAATAATTTGTTTTTGTTCTGTTGCTTTTGAAAACTGTATGATTCAAATCGTTATAGACAGTATCTCGAAGTGGAGCTGTTTTTCCTTAAAATTTCAAGATCTAACCTAATTTTATTGTTCATGCCAAATTACCACGTCGTCTAGCAATATTGAATGAAAGAGATCTGCCTCAAAAAAAAAAAAAATATATAAACACTATAAAACAAAATCAAATTTCTTTTTTCTAAATTAATTTAAATATCTTACTTGCTGTGGCAGTAATCAATCTATATTACGTCTCAAGCATGATTTTTCTCTCTTCTACCGCTTTTCGTTGCCACCCAATTGAAAATCGTGAAGATTCGATTTGGGAGTTTAAAGTTTAGCAACGACGATGGAGAGGATGCAATAAAAGTTATGATAGTTTAAAAAGTTTCATCGCCAGGCACTCCCCTCTGATAAAGGTTTCGAAAAATGTTGTTTGCCTTTCGATATGTTTAGTTTAGAAAATGGAATAAAAATCGGAAAGTTTTTAAGATAATAACTGTGTTTGGTCTCCAGTTTTATAAGGCAATAAAAGAGTAAAATTTGAAATTAGATAAAACTAATTTGATATTGCTAACCAGTTGTTTACTAATACAGTTTATTTTTATAATAGTTTTTATAAAAGTTTATATTAAATGCGTTGTTATGAAAAGTAGTCGAGCTAAATAATCTATGTGCCAAAATTTGTGAAAGTCTCTTTTTTCTATTTATATAATATATAAAAAGCTATAGGCGGTGAAGCCTGTATGTCCAGGAGCGTAATCTATGTTATATGATCTAAGTGCTAAGCCGTCTGTTGAATGGTGTTGTCTTGTGTTAGTAGCACGTTGAAAAAAAATGAATACCAGGGCAATTAGCGATGATGCGAAAGTGCCCAAATCAACAAGAAGTATGTAAAGTAAGCAGGTTGAGTGGGAAGCCTTATAAACTTGAAGAGATTTACCACTAAACACCAAATCACTTTTTTTGAACTGCTCGACGCACGTTTCGCTAACCATGTTAGCATCATCAAGAGATGATTTAATCTAATTCTAAAAGAAAACTATGTTCTATATATACGAAAAACCCTACCTAACGAAGCGTGTAAAAATCATGAACCGTGAAGTTTAATAAACCTTACATTAATAATTGAAAAAGTTGACTGAACGGGATAGGTGCTTTATCTCGGTTCATGATTTTCTTACATTTTTCTATTTGAATGCTTTCATATTCATCCAAAGCCCTATTATTATTAAGACTTTTAATTAGTCTTAAATTCTTTCCTATGGTCGTGATCGATTGCATGTTGGGCAACACAAGATTTTTCATTTCTTCCACATCTAATGTGGGTAATATATTATTTATATCTTGTCAATATGGAACTTTTTGTTTGCCCAATATCGATCACATTCTTGACAACTAATTTCGTAAATCTCCGACTTTTCATGTTGCTCTACTTTACCCTTGGGTTACCCAGAACTTGTCTTAATTTATTATATGGTTTGTACACAACCTCAATGTCCACTTTTTTCAAAATTTTGTCTAGCCCTCTTGTTAATTGGTCATCAAATGGTATTACCATGAATTTCTTTGTGTTCTGATCCTTTTGAAAAGTCGAAGATTCTTTCAATAATTTTCTGAACTTATGTTTTCTAATTAATGTATCTACAATGTTCTACAAAATTTATCTACAATGTATCTACAAAAAAAGTGATTTGGTGTTTAGTGGTAAATCTCTTCAAGTTTGGTGTTTTATACCGAAACTTCCAATAGAAGAATTGATCTACGGGAAACCTTATATCATCCAAAAAAGCAAGAAACAAAAACCTCTTCCGCTAAGTGAGGTTAGTATAATTTATTGTTTTTATTAATAGGAGTTTTACGGCTTTCTTTAATTCTCAAATACTAAAAATATAGAGTTTTCCTATTTTTTTATGTTGATATATTAAATTTGTTTTCAGGTCATCTGTAAATATAATTATAGTTGTACAGATGTAGTTGAAATGAAGGTGAAGCTTTTTGATTTGTTCAATGCGTTGGGACTCAATGAGCAAAGTAACTACTTTAAGGGATTAGAGTAATTTTTTCCGATACAACGTTGCCTCCATTGTACTTATGAAGGCTCAGCATAAAGCAAAACCATAAGTTTTGTTGTTCCTTTTCGGAAAAGGAACTTTAAAAAGAGTATGTAAAAAGACCTTTATGAAGACATTTGCTATCGATCTTCAAAAGATTAAAACACTTGTCTGGCATAAAAAGGAGGTTCGCACGATCTTTACGCATCAACGAGGAGGTGTGAAAAAGTTTAAACATACTCTCTATGATAGGCAGATGGTAAAGGACCACATCAACAGTTTTTCAATGGAACAGAGCCATTACAGCCAATCAAGAAATGAAAAAGAATATCTCACTCCGAATCTCCATAGATAGGCTATTTAATGCTTTTAAAATATAATATCCTGAAAGTAACATACACTATACATTTTAAAGAATGGTTTTCAAAAAGGATTTTCCTAAGCTTTCATTTAAAAAATCACGAGTTCATACATGCAAAACTTGTGATTTGGTTAATTTAAGAAGCAAGGATAGAGATGTTAATGTGGAACGAAAAGCGAACACTGAGTTGCATCACAGAAAAACAGAAAATGTTTTAACGCTATTCAAAAAGATAGTATAAGTAGTACTCTACTAGGTAGTGAGGATTGTACAGTTACCATAAACTTACAAAAAGTTTCATATTAACATGTATTACAGTAGAATAATGTATATTTGGTACGAAGGACAATCGGGCTGAAGTGGTAACCAAATGGCATCGTACCTGCTACAAAACCTAAGACCTGGTTATTTTGCACCTTACAAGCGAAATATTTGCTTACGGAGCGACAACTGCGCAGGACAAATAAAAAACAGTGTTTATCTTCTTCTGAACATTGGACTTTTTGACACCAATATGCATAAATTTGTAGTTTGGGGCAATAGTTTTTCTTCTTCAGACAGAGATTTTGTTCTGAATGAAAAACGAGCAAAACGTTCCAAACTGCAGACTGCAGAAGATGCAAATAAAGTAATTTCTGCTGCAAGACCTTTCAGGCAGACCTATAGATATGGGTCTTAGATACGGGTGAATGTGTTTTTTTTATTTCGATAAAGCTTCAAAACATGTTATAGATTTAGTAGGGGTCATAAAAAATGGGACAGTCTGAAATATAATTGTTTATAAAATTGATATCATGTATTTTTCTGCTGGGTCTTTTTTTTTTGTTTTATTAGAAATTTTATTCTTTATTCGATATTTTAATCGTTTTTTTTTTATTTGAACGAGTTCTAAAAATGTTATCTGGTTTTTTGTAAAATATGCCAGAAAATAAAGGTGTCAGAAAAAAATGGGACACTTGTAAAAAAATTTATTAACTTGAACAAAAACGACAATATTAATATTTCGTACAATAACCTTTGACTTTAATCATGGCATCACATCTACGAGGCATGGAATCGACTAAATTGACCAAAATGTCCAATAGAATCCGATACCCCTCTTGTTGTAACGTCTCCATTAACTGATCAGTTTTGGAGAACGTACGCGTACGAATTCGTCGATCCAATTCCTCCCAGAGGTGGTCAATAGGATTTAAATCAGGATTTTGGGAAGGCCACACCAGTTTCGTAATTTTTTTTGTTGAAGCCACTGCTTGACAAGCCTCGATGCATGTTTCGGGTCGTTCCAGTCAGCGGCCATCTTTTCTTGGGCGTGTGAAAGCATGTGCTGTTCCAAGATGTTACGGTAGTTCTCCGCTTTCATTACTCCTTCAATGCTCCTTGAATGCCGTGGTTTTCGGCCACGTATCTTCGAATGTCTGTGCTTTTTTTGTGAGGATTCGCTTTAACCACGCGTACAAGAGATCTGGAGAGGCATGGCGTCTCCAATTTTTACGCATCCTGCTTACGGATGATTTTGTCGTGCCATATCGCTCAGCAACGACTCTTCAGCTATCTCTGTTTTTCATATCACGTACAATTAATGACCTAACATCATCAAACAACTACTTCTTCTTAGACATATAAAATACGCACATTTAACACATTTTTTACAAGTGTCCCGTTTTTTTATGATCCCTCATTTCTGGCATATTTCACAAAAAAAAACAGATAACATTTTTTGACTCGTTCAAATAAAAAATCGATTAAAACATCGAATAGAGAACAAAATTTCCAATCAAACAAAAAAAAAACAGCAAAAAAATGCATGATAACAATTTTATAAACAATTATATTTCAAATTTCAAATAGTCCCGTTTTTATGACCCCTACTGTGCATTCTTGGAGAAATGCCGTCTATTGAAAAAGTTGGCATTCAGCGAATAAATGAGGCTAAGAAAAAAGATCTTCGTGCAATGCTTGCATTTGTTGATGAACAAAAAAAACCTTCTTTACATCTATTTTAGATTCTTCAGTAGGTTACCTCCGGTAGAAGTCCTTTGAGGTATCATCACCATATCGGACTGTATCGATTCCTCATACGTTTATATGCCTTCAATGGATGAATGAATTAAAGGAGAATTTCTCGAGTTGAACGATTTCAATAACGAGATAATTTCAGAGCACATCTCTCTAATAAGATTAGGTATAAAATGAAATTGTTTTCAGTTTAATATATTTTATGAACAAGAAGGAATGACAATGGACAACGCTCTATCACCGTTCTTACATCTTATTCATGAGCAAATTTAAAACTAAAGCGAAGCGATATGTGGACGATGTAGATGGATTAATAATGAACATAAGTTCAGGTGTTTTGAAAGTCCTTAATAAGTGGACTTAGGTCATTTCCATATTTTTTTTTGTGTATTTCCGACAAAATGGTTTATGCATTGTATTAATATTTAAATTTTCTTATGGTATATCTTTAGGTATGTTAATAAAGATAAAATATGAATAAAAAAATATGTAATTTCTGTTCTATTTTTTAGATTTTTGTGATTTAAAACAAATTTTGATTTTGGCACTTAGATCAATTAGCTTACCCACTCTTTACAGGGTGTTCCATAACTTATCCGTCATAGAGTAATTGGTGATAATAGAGATCAAAATAAGAGGATTTACTTAATAATTGTGTTGGCAAAAAAGATACAGGGTGTTGAAAGTGAAACTAAATTTTCGAAAAATTAAGATAATTTAAAAACGATCGAAGATATCAGATATCATCATTCTCACTTTGCGAGGAATATGAAAAATTAACTTGCTCATAGTTTTTACTCTATAAAGTTGGGAATATTTTGACTTCAATATAGAGAAGAGTTATAATTTCCACGTAAAAAAGCCCCCTTGGTCAATATCGATATCTCACGCCTTTTGCGATATATTCATGTTCGAATATTCCATTGTACAGCTTGTCGATGACTGAAAGATATGCAATTTACAAAGTGTGCCTTGAATGTTGTGTACAAATTATTACGTCTCGATGACAACTGTCATTGTTTCCTATCTATCCTATTAAACGTAGATGGAAACAAGTTTTTCCAATCTTGAGTTGGTATTAAATAAGTTGTAAAAAATATCCAAACTTAATCAGTTTCCTAACCGTGATTTAAGGTATATGCTCTGCGTTTATACACAAGTAAATTACAATAGTCGCGCTGCAGTTAGAAAGTATTAAGAGCTTTATCCAACCAGAATCATCCCAGATTGACAAGTTTTTCAAAGAATTTTCAATCAGTTGGGCGAAACAAGTTTGTTTTATTACAACAATCCTGGTGGATGACCAAAACATATATCAGCACAACAAGATGAGGACATTTTGGTTAGTATCGCGGAAAATCCTGAACTAAGCATTAGACCTTTGGGGACATCTACAGGAATTAGCAAATCTACCGTTTCAGGAGTTTTCGAGAAAATAAAATTCTTTACCATTTTTCCCCTGTTCAAAATGTATTGCCACTTTTTGGACTTTTTGGACGGTCTAAACCTAAGAAAAGACATGCGGTTCATGCAAGATGGGGCGCCACCACTTTACTATTGCTATGCAAAATCTGTTGAATCAACGTTTTCCACATCGATGGATTGAGCGCGGTGGTGAGTTTCCTTGGCCACTTCGTAGCCCAGACATTAATCCGTTAAACTTTTATTTGTGGGGTCATATGAAGTCTTTAGTTTACCAGGATGAAATCAATACACGAGAAGGACTTTTACAAACAATTCAACAAGCAGTTAATGTTATTAGAAATGAAGAAAATATCTTCTCAAAACAAAGAGCCTGCGAAAGTGTATTGTGGTAAACGGTGGACACCTTCAACACCTATTAAAGTAAATTTCAAAAAGTTGATATTATATAAAAGTCCGTTGTATTTTTGGCATCTTAATGTTTTTTTTCCTCTTATTTAAGGCACACTTTGTGAATTGCAGATTTTTCAGCCTTCGACAACACGTGCAATGGAATATTCGAACACAAATATCACTCAAATGGCGTGAAATAACGATATTGATCAGGGGTACTTTTGTTGCGTGGGAATTATGACTTTTCTTTGAATTGAACATTTGCCAACACATTTATTGTTCACACCAATTGTTCTATGACGGATAAGTTATGAGACACCTCTGTGTTTTATCAATAAAACAAAAAATATTGTTGTAATCATCCAAATTTATTCGACTTACAATTGGGCCTTATTTGATGCTATTCACTTATGCCAACAAATAATTCAGCTTTCAGTAACGCCTTCTGTTATGGCGTTCAGCTCCATCTGCAAATTTTCTCTTTAGGTTTCAATGGAATCAAAACGTCTTCCGCATAGTGATAATTTCCGTTTTGAGGAGCAAAAAAGTCATTGAAGAGCATACCAGTTGTGTAAAAAATAACGAGGCTGGTGCGGTAGCGTTCGTTCTGACAACTCGTTTGGAGAGGAAGCAGGCCAACGTCTGATGTGTCTTCAATAGTGTTCAGTAGTGTGTCCTCAGTTCAGTGTTTGAACTCCTTAGAGTTACTGGTGGTTCGTAGACATTTTTTTCGTAAACCGGTTCTGAAAATGAGTAATAGCCATTTCAAGCAACGGTGCGCTATGAAGTTTTATTTCAGACTTGGGTACACTGCGACAAAAACTTTTGCAAAACTTCAACAGTAGTCGGGTCAATCTAGACATTCAAAGGTACATAAATTCATATCGAGCTGGAAATGAGTAAAATTGTTCAAAACATAATTAAAAATAACATTTCAAAATTCCCCATCGTTGCGGTACGCGGAAAAAATTTGACTCACGGTCAAAGGTCGAAAAATGGGTTTTCGCGATTTTCATCAAAACGGTAAGTTTTATCGTAAAATTATCTCAAACAAAAATTATAGATCATAAAATTATCTATAAAAAAGATATCAATAATTTTTATTTTAAGAGACGGTAGTGTACTTAGCGCGTTTTTTTAACATGGTTTCCCCAGTAGGCCTATTCCACAGGTCTGTTGTGATTCTGTTTAGTTGGAAACTGTTGCATAACAACAGATATTAGCAAGGGTTGGAATTGGTAAAAGCGATGAAAATTAAAAAACAGTAGAAAAATTTATTCGTCCGATTCATAATCTTTAATTACTTCTTCGTGTTCTTCTTTTTGATCTTCTTCTTCTTCTTCATCCTGGGTGTAAGTGAATTGCGTCAGTAGCGATGTATCGCATGTCTCTTCGTTGGTAGCAAATGAATCCTCTACTGTTGGTGATTTAACATTAGAACACGACTGGCCTGACAATTCGTACATGCCAAAGAACAAAACAGTCCAACTTTTTTGCAACCATATTTAGCACTGCATCCCTTTTTATAGTTGCAAAAAAGTTGTGTTTAGCAGTTTTTCCGGCGCAGGTGAGAGTAAAGTCTGAATTGGTTCTAATGTATTGTCGACCAACTTCCAACCTCAGTCTTTTGGATCTAGCGATAACCAAGCCACAGTTGAACTTGGTAATATACCCGAAAAAGATGTTGAGGAGCAGCAACTGAGGTTGGAGGAAGACAAGCCAATTGCACTTAAATTACACATTTTATTTTATATACACATTTAAATACACATTTTATTTTGAGTGTTTTTAACAAAACATGCATATCGATACTTATCTAAGCAGGTAATTTTTTTAGGAGCTCCGTACATAGAAAGAGAAAGCGAATTCCGTTGGTGATAATTTCTTGTGGAATTAGTGGAGTTGAATTACTTTTTTTAAAAACTTTAGCACATTGAACTTAATCTTGTTTTCCAAACATTTTAAAGACTGTTGTTTTACCCCTCCTGTAAAACGCAGATCATATCACAGCCAGTTATTGCGTGTAAAATAGTATATGATTTTGACACATTGCAAAAGTTGATAAATTAAGGGACTGGGTTTCATTTTACCTGATATTCACATAGTTATACTTATATTATACTTAATATTTTTACTTATATTACAGCTATAGAGATGTATATACGTGACGTATTTATGTATATTATGACGCTTACAACTTTTTAAATCGTTATATCTCAGGAACGGTGGCTCTTAGGAAAAAAATTATTAATACCTTTTTAGATAATTTTATGATCTACAATTTTTGTCTAAAGTAATTTTACGATAAAACTTACCGTTTTGATGAAAATCGCGAAAAAACATTTTTTTTTACCTTTGACCTCGAGTCAATTTTTTTCCACGTACCGGAACGATGGGGAATTTTTAAATATTATTTTTAGTTATGTTTTGAATAATTTTACTCACTTCCAGCTTAATGTAAATTTATATATCTTCACTCTTATTTTTCTGTCTAATTTGACCGAACCGGTCTATGCACTCAGAGTTTTGACAAGGACTTAGATATTGAACAGCTTTAAAGCATTTACAGAGGGCCTAGACCCGATGAAGAAAAACTTAACGCAAGCAAGAAATGATAAAAATATCCATGAAAATGGATTTTCAGATGGTTTAAGACATTCTCAGAAGGCCGATAATCGATTGAAGATGAACCTCGCAGTGAAAGGCCTAAGGAATGGCTCAGTCAGCAGTGAGTTTATCATGTTCGGATAAATTAATTGGAGATTAAGAAAATCTGCTCAAAAATGGATCCATTTTCGAAACTTGCAACGATGCATGAAAAAGTTTCGCAGGATCAAAAGGACATGTTTTGAGTTTTTGGGACGGATTAAAAATTTCCAAGTCTTAAACAAAACCGGTCGATGAAATGGACTGGTACGGACTACCAAGTAATCCCAGAGTGTTCAAACCACCACTGAAGATACATGAGATGTTGGCCTACCTCCCTTACAAAGAGGAAGCCGTTGGTGTTGCCATATCGAAAGCCAAGCCATACACCTCGCACCTGACGAATATTGTACCTTTTGGTAAAATATCTTACACAAGAATTTATTTAAGAATTGTACCCCCACAAAGCTGACCTTTCTCAGACGTACATTCTCTTTCAGACGTTTCTTTATTTCAGAAATTTACATTTTGATTAACAAAAATTAATCTGTTTGTTTAATTTAGATTTATAAATAAACTGAACGACTCAATCAAATATATCATGATGATGGATTTCACTCTAAACTCATTGAATGTTGCGTCAGTTGCTATACAAGTTCTGACGGTGAGTATATTTGTTTTTTTTAATGCGGGGTTAACAATAAGTAACTAAATTATTTAAATTTGGACTGTTTTTTAAAGACATTTAAAATGTATTAATAAATATTTACTTACCTAGTCTTCACCTCTTCTACCTTACTGGGTGTAGAGGTCTGGGCTATCTATCAGCCCCCTTGTTGGAATCTTCTCCATTTCTCTCTGTCTCTGGTCATCACCATTAGTCCTTTCTAAGTTTTGACTTGTCTTGTCTTGTTCTAAGATTTTCTTGGTCTTCCTCTCTCCGTACACACCCATGGCACATACTCTCTTCACTAGCCGCATGAGCTGCCCGAGTCATCGCAGTTGGTTTTTCTCAATCACCTCAAATATTTTTCTAATGTCCAATCTCTCACTTATCTCGGTATTCAGTCTATCTCATCACATCAACTCTTCAATCCTTCGCAAAACTCTCATCTCGAATACTTATTGTTATGCTTTTTGCTATTCAGACAAGTTATTTTTTGCTATTCAATAAGTCAGTATAGGCACTATCACCGAGGTATAAACTTTAATTGTGGTTTCCTTAGTGATTTCCCTTCTACAGAAAAGGGGTTTGTACATTGTGTAAACCTGTTACATTAACGTTGTTCATGAAGATCCTACAAACATTCTGAAACCACTATCACCTCTGTCTTATACACATTTATTTTTAGATGATTTCTTGTGAATCCTTTGTCCCACGCATCCAGAGACTTCTGCAATTGCGCTTCTGTTTCCCCCAGCAACACCAGATCATCCGCATGAATCAATTCTTTTATTTCAACCGTGGCAAGTTTATGCACACTTATTCCAGCTCCTCGAATATTTAAATCCTCTTCCTTGGCGAATTCATCGATAAGGATGATAAACAATAGCGTGCTTTGAAATACCATCTTGTCTAACGCCCTTATTTGTTACAAATTTGCTTGAGCTGCTGATGTTATTTGTTCTAAAATAATTTCTACAGTTTGAGTACAGATATTGGATCTATTAGGTGTTCATTCACTCCTTTATTATGTAAGGTCTGCCATATTCGTATCCTGAGAATAATGTCGAATGCCTTATGAAGATCCACAACACACAAATATAACTAATTTTTTCTTTCAAGGTATTTATAAGTTGTCACAACGTAAAAATAAGATCCTGTATGCTCCTGCCTGCTGGAAATTCATACTGACTATCATCAATTTTTAATAATGTCTCAATGATTGTGACGTATATATGAACACGTCACAATATTATTTTTAAAAAATATTTTTTTTATTTCATTTTATTTATGATATATATATATATATATATATATATATATATATATATATATATATATATATATATATATATATATATATATATATATATATATACCAGGTGTCCCATTAAGGATGGATCGCGGCCGTATCTTAAAAACTATTTATCCCACAGCTTTGGCGGAAAAAAATTGTACTAAAAATGATTATGAGAAATTCACCAAAAATATTTTTAAACTTCTAAAACGACCGCAAGAGGGCGTGACGAGCTAAACATTTTTAAAAATCTTTTTTTTTTGTGTATTTTCAAGTGTTAACCGAGTAAGAAAAATTCTCAGTTATAATTATCAAACTGTCTCCTACAACTTTGTTTTATGACATTTTGTCGTAACTTCGCGAATAAAGAAGTGGGGGGAAGTTTTACCTATTTAGATAAAAAGTCGACTAATGTCCGTTTGCCTAAACCGATTTTCCTCAATTTGGATTCATTTAAAAGGCAATTGCTGGGACAATCAGATAATCTGGTAGATAAATTATTTAGTTTATAAATGAAACCGCGGGGTGGCGTTACATTCAACAATAGTTTTTTGAAGTTTTGTTCAATTTTTGCAAATAGAATGGTACAGCTTTTATTACATGGCTAGAAAGGTAATTTAAAGAGGAATCATCCAGTGAAAACCCGAAATCGATATCTCTGACATGTCAAGAGATATTTCGATTTTTCTGAAAAAATCAGTTATTATTTCACTACTATCTGCATTAAGATAAAAAAATATTAACCTAATGTTTGCCTTTATTCACACTTTACCCAGGCTTAGGACTGGTCCAAATTCTTCGTGCCATATTAATTTGGAGCGTATTTAAAGGCCAATGGGCCAACAACGAAGATAATAATAATAACAAGAGTCAAATAAAATTAGCATCACAACAGTCTAATAATTAACAGAATCTGAACTTTAACGCCTTTCTAAATGTTCAAAATGCCTTCCATCCTTAGAAATGCAAAGATTTATTTTTCGACGAGTACTAAAAACGGCAGCTTCAATTTCCGCTCTTGAAATGCTGGTTATTGAATTTTGAATTCTTTCAATCGTGTTTTCTCGTGTGGTAGGACGAGTTTGAAAAACAAGGTCTTTTAGTCTTCCCTAAAAGTAAAAATCGAGGACTTGGTGAGCCTCCGGTGAGCGCGCCGGCCACGAAAATAAACTACCCCGTCCTATCCAACGATTTGGAAACGAAGCATTAAAGAAATTTCGAACCACCTGCTAGAAGTGGGCAGGGTATCCATCATGCTGGTACCACATTTGTCTTCTTGTTTCCAACGAAACATCTTCCATTAGTTCTGGCAGTCCATTTTCTAAAAAATTTAAATATGTTTCACTATTCAAATGTACATTAAAAATAAAGGGACCAATAATTTTGTCTCCCAAAACACCACACCATACGTTCACACTCCATCTATATTGGTGGTTGATTTCTAACATCCAGTGTGGATTAGCAATTGCCCAGTAGTGCATATTATGTAAGTTAACGCCTCCATCACTGCTAAAAGTAGCTTTATCAGTCCATAGAATGCGTTTTAAGAATTGTTTATTTCCACTACACATATTTTTTAATCAGTGACAATAGGCTAACCGTCTGTCGAAATCGTTATCCGAAAGGGCTTGGTGTAAGACAACATGATAGGGATGCAGCTAAAAATTAAAACTAACTGATTTTTTTCAGAAAAATCGAAATATCTCTTGACATGTCAGAGATATCGATTTCGGGTTTTCACTGGACGATTCCTCTTTAAATTACCTTTCTTGTCATGTAGTAAAAGCTGTACCATTCTATTTGAAAAAACTGAACAAAACTTAAAAAAAAAAATTATTGTTGAGTGTAACGCCACCTCGCGGTTTCATTTATAAACTAAATAATTTATCTCCCAGATTATCTGATTGTCCCAGCAATTGCCTTTTAAATGAATCCAAATTGAGGAAAATCGGTTAAGGCAAACGGACATTACACGACTTTTTATCTCAATAGGTAAAACTCCCCCCACCCCTCTATTCGTAAAATTACGACAAAATGTCATAAAATAAAGTTGTAGGAGACAGTTTGCTAATTATAACTGAGAATTTTTCTTACTCGGCTAACACTTGAAAATACAAAAAAAAAAAAGATTTTTTAAAATGTCTAGCTCGTCACGCCCTCTTGCGGTCGTTTTAGAAGCTTAAAAATATTTTTGGTGAATTTCTCATGATCATTTTTAGTACAATTTTTTTTTCCACAAAGCTGTGGGATAAATAGTATTCAAGATACGGCCGCGATCCATCCTTAATGGGACACCTGGTATATATATATATATATATATATATATATATATATATATATATATATATATATATATATATATATATATATATATATATATATATATATATATATATATATATATATATATATATATATATATATATATATATATATATATATATATATATATATATATATATATATATATATATATATATATATATATATATATATATATATATATATATATATATATATATATATATATATATATATATATATATATATATATATATATATATATATATATATATATATATATACGTCTATATATATATACGTATCCTAAAGCATTAGTGTTTATACGATTGAAAAAGCGATTTGAAAAAACTGGATGTGTCAACTACGAAAAAAACTTGGAAAGGCAGGAAAGAACTATGAGGGAGGAAAATGAATATTTAGTTCTTCCAGCTATAATTAAAAATCGGTATATTTTACGCAGGTAGATAGGAAACGAGGTGGACGTTTAAAAATCTTTAACGAACAGAACAAATAGAAAATGTAAATTTCATCTGTATCATAGACAATAGGTTCAAGAAATAAATCAAAATGATTTTGATCAAAATCTAGAATATAGAAGAACCTAGTTTATTCATGGATGAAGCAACTTTCCACAAAAATTGGTACGCCTACCAACATAACTTCCACTACTACAGCAAGGGAAATCCAAGATTCATTATCTCTTTAGATCATCAGCATAGATGGTCTCTTAAGGTGTGGGCTGGTATTATCGGAAAGCGCCTTCTAGGCCATATTTTTTTGAAAATAGTTAATGGTGATAATTTTCTCAATTTTATGCAAAATAATTTTGAAGAGTGGATTGAAAAATTGTTTATAACTGTAGCGAGGCGAATGTGGTTAGAGCTACACAGCGTTCCTCCACATTTTAGCAGGCAGGTAAGACAATATTTGGACACGAATTATGAAAATAAATAATATATTTTAATAATAATTAATAAATATATAATATATATAAATAATAAATAAATAATATATATATATATATATATATATATATATATATATATATATATATATATATATATATATATTTTTTTTTTTTTGTTTTTTTTTCTTATTTAGTTTTGTTAAAGAACAAGTTTGTGAAATGCCACCCACCACAATAGTGGACATGTGGACTAAAAAAGGCGGATATCGGTAAAACAATTGGGTTTAGGTATAGGACATTTTTCACGAAATATGTTTAGAATTAATACCAGAATGCAAAAATGGATTTTCGATAAGAAAAAACAAAACTATACCCAGCCAATGTTTTGTGAGACACCATTTAATTATGAGGCCTATTTAGTTGTACAACTCTTATACTTTTAACTTAAATTTTTCTCTATATACAGCCATTATCCGATATCACACTATTGGAACACCCTGTTTATATATTCATATCTTTAGGGCATATCTTTAGGGCATATCTTTAGGTACTGTGATCACAAATTTCCCAATTTTTTAGGGTTATTTTTTATAACGTGATCCTAAATAACCTTGCTAATAATCGCAGTCACAAATCAAACAATGGAAAATGTTAATTTACTAAAAAACAAAAGTTTCATTGAGTCTCGGTTTAAAAAATTGTCAGCTAATTCATCTTTAAATCTCCAAACTTCAACTTTAAATAAAATGTATTACACTATCCTGGGCAAGTTATTTCAAAAGATGACCCTTTTAGTCAAGATTTCAAAATAGTACAATTGGCACCACAAAACGACAACATTTCAAAAAACTCATACCATGATAAAAAAAAAATTGTGTGCTCAAAAATGGATTTCACCAGGGTAAGTCAGATGAATAGATGTGATAGAGTGGGATAGATAGTGACGCTGTTTGTTACCTCGTGACTACATTCCCAGGATCGATTTTTACATAAAATGTTGATGAGAAAACATTCGCAATTTATAAACAAAATTTTATGGACTGACGAATCAACGTTTAAAAAATATAATTATTTAAACTTGCATAAGTTGCATAGTTGGCACATGGAAAAGACGGATTTAACGCGTGAAGACCGGTTCCAGTATCAATTTAAAGTTAACACGTGGACCGGAATTTTAAACGGACAAATAATTGAACCATTTGAGCTGCGTGAAATTTTCAGTGGTGTCAACTTCTTGGATTTTTTCCAATAAGATTCGCAGATTTTGTTAGAAGATGTACCACTCAACAAGATGGTTGCCCAGCACATTATTCTCGTCCTGTATAGGATTATTTGAAGAGAGAGTGTCCCGAACGGCGGATTGGGTGCGATGGTTCAATTGAGTGGTCTCTTCGTTCTCCGGACATTAATCCCCTTTATTACTTTAACTGGGGCTGCATAAAAGAAAACATTTATTCAACACCAATACAAAATGTAGCCCAACTGCGTCACCGAACTGTTGAAACAGCAGAAGAAATAAATGCAAGGAGATTCCCACTACTGGTGAAAAGATCTTTTCTGAGGCGATGCAGAGCATGCATTCGTGCCGAACGCAAACAATTTGAGCCTTTGCTTTACTTTTAAAGAAAAATATTTTGATAAATAAAAGTATTACAATAATTCCTTTCATTTAATTTTGATTAAGTTTTATCACCTTTAACAGGGTAACCTATATATATATATATATATATATATATATATATATATATATATATATATATATATATATATATATATATATATATATATATATATATATATATATATATATATATATATATATATATATATATATATATATATATATATATATATATATATATATATCATCATCATCATCATCATCATCAGCCCGTATCGATCCACTGCAGGATGAAGGCCTCTTCAGCATGCTTCCAACCTTCACGGTCCTGGGCTTTCCTCTGCCACTCGGGTCCACTATACTTAACGATGTCATCAGTCCATCGTGCTTTCGGTCTTCTTCGCGGACGTTTGCGATCAAGCGGTATCCACTCCAGGATTGCCTTGGTCCATCTGTCGTCCCATCGCCTCGCTATATGGCCTGCCCATCTCCATTTCAACTGTTTTACTCTTCCAATGATGTCACAGACTTTTGTTTGTTCCCTGATCCATGCGCAGGACTTTCTGTCTCGTCTTGTAATGCCAAGCATACATCTTTCCATTCCCCTCTGTGCCACCCGAAGTTTTTGAATTGATTGCGATGTGAGTGTCCAGGTTTCACTTCCGTATGTCATAACGGGTAGAACGCACTGATCGAATACTTTTCGTTTCAGGCAAAGTGGGAGTCTGCTCTTAAACACTATGTTGAGCCTACCAAATGCCTGCCAGCCACATTTAACACGCCGTTCCACCTCCCGGGCGGTATTCCCCTCCATGGAAATCCTCTGCCCAAGATATACACAGCTGTCCACAATCTCTAAATCCCTTCCTAAAACTGAAATTCTTCTGTCCTGAGCGAAGTTATTGAACATAACCTGACTCTTTTTCAGGTTTATTTTCAAGCCAAATGGTTCGCCAGCCCTTTGCAGTTCTTGTATGCGTCTTTGCAGCTCCTCTGGGTCTTGTGAAATGAGAATAATATCATCTGCAAATCTAAGATGGTTTAAGTTTGCACCATTGATCTTTACCCCATGCTGTTCCCAATCCAGTTTACGGAATACTTCTTCAAGGCCAGCCGAGAAAAGAATAGGCGATATTGAGTCACCCTGCCGTACACCTCGTTCTATATTAATTCCCACTTCAAGATCATCAAGGTGAATTGTGGCTGTAGCTCCATCATATATCGATTCTAATAGGTTTACATAGGCTCTCTCTACACCTTGGCTAAGCAGTGCATCCATTATCGCATGCTTTGAGATGGAATCAAATGCTTTTTCGTAGTCGATAAAAGCCAAGCACAGTGGCATGGTGTATTCGTTGTGCCTTTCTATGACCTGCTGTACAACCTGGATGTGATCCATTGTACTGAATCCACTTCTGAATCCTGCTTGTTCTCTTGGTTGTGCGTCATTCAGTTTTTTTAATATTCTTTTAGAAATTATCTTAGTGAAAACTTTGTACATCACTGATAGGAGGCTTATTGGACGGTAGTTCTTTAAATCTTCCTGTGCTCCTTTTTTATGTAAAAGGATCACTTCTGCATTTTTCCATAAGTCAGGTACTTTTTGTTCTTTGAGGCATTTTGAGTATAATTTTGCCAGTGTTTTATGTAACGTCCGACCACCAGCTTTTAGCATTTCGACAGTTACACTATCTTTTCCTGGAGCCTTGCCGTTCTTCATCAATTCTATAGCATTTGATACTTCCTCCACTAGGATATCTGGTATTATATATTGTTCTTCCGTGGGTATTGCTATCCCTGACTGGCTCTGATCTGCATATAACTGGGAATAAAACCTTCTGACAATCTCTAACATTTGGGTACGCGTCCTGCACACTGTGCCATCCTCACGCTTTAAAGCATATATTTGCGTTCTTTTGTTTCTCAGCTTCTGTTTAGCTTTGTTAATTCCTTTGTTTTCTTCCAGGGTTTTTTGCACTAGCTGCATATTGAATCGGCGCGTGTCCTCTGATACGTTTTCTTATAGTTTTGCAGAGCTCAGTGTACTCGACCCTGCCAAAAGGACTACCTGCATTTCTCATTGCTCGCCGTTTCTTCATTAAATCAATGGTCTCACTGGAGATTTTTGTTTGTTTGAGACATTTTTCCTCTGGTGCTATTGAAGCAGCCGTTTGAAGTACATTGTTGGCGATTTCTTCATATTGAACTGATATTTCCACTTCCTCTGGATCTTGTAACGCAGCAAACCGGTTTGACAAAGCAATCTCAAAATCGCTTCCTCTCTCCAGCAGTTTTCCAGAATCCACCTTGCCCTTCTTTGATCTTACCATTTTTTGCGCTCTTTTCGACAGTCAATCCGAACCCTTGCTCGTACAATTCGGTGGTCACTTCCAACATTAAAATTGTTAAGGGCAGTACAATTGGTAAATATTGTTTTATCGTTGGTCATGATGTAGTCAATTTCGCTTGTGAGCCCAGATGGACTTTTCCATGTCCATTTTCTGCTGATATTTTTCTTACAGAATGAATTCATAATATATAGTTCTTGTCCTTCAGCAAAATCAACTAATCTGTCACCTCTATTGTCTCGCTCACCAGTTCCATATGGGCCAGTTGCATTTTCGTCTGTTCTTGTTGTTCCAATTCTGGCATTAAAATCACCCATCAGGATTTTGTACCTACATTTCTCCTTGTATAAAAGCTGGGCCACATCATCATAAAATTCCTCAATTTCCTCATCTTTATGGCTTATAGTTGGTGCATAAGTTTGGACGATTTGAAGCCTAAACTTTTTATTCAGCTGAATGACGCATTGGGCTAATCGGTCGGATGTACTTTCAAATTTTACCACACTGTCCTTCAGCTTTCCCACGTCAAGGTCTGATCCACAAAGGGGAGATATATATATATATATATATATATATATATATATATATATATATATATATATTTAATATATATATATATATATATATATATATATATATATATATATATATATATATATATATATATATATATATATATATATATATATATATATATATTTAAAAGGGGGTTAAAAATTCAGTTCCAATTTTTTTTAATAGTACTAACTCACACGTTTCTAAAGTATCTGTTTTTAGATGAAAACTTTGAAGGGTATCGTGTTTCCTGTATCGTATCTCGGCGTGCTTGTTTTGCAAGTCTTTGTTTTGGGATGGCTGGCAAACGAAATCAAGATTCAAGTAAGTTTCTTACAACAACTCTCGATAATGACCTTTAAAGTTTCGAGCTTCAAAGCTCACTTTAACACTTCAAGTGAATAATAGATTTATAGAGGATGGATCGGAAGCAGATAGAGCAATAATTGGTTGATGTAATTTTCTTAAGTGAAGGACGTGAACTGAATTTTGAAGGATTTCGGAGAATTATCCAATATATGAAATATATTAGGTTAAAATTGGTGCAGAATCCCATTTAAAGTAAAGAAATATTAAATCAAAATTGTTTCTCAAGTAGTAATTAATTTTTAACTGAATTTATACATTGTATTGACTGACGGACAGTCTAATTTAAATATAAAGGGTGTGACAGGGACAAGGGCGCCATTTACCTGCGTCTCTCAGTATTAGAGGTAGAAAAAAATCTTTAGGTACACCCATAAACATAGAGAAAGTCAGAGTGAAAATATAAACCTCATTCACAATTTGGTTACATGTAATAAGGGAACTACATTTTCAGTTTTCGGGTTTTGTGAAAAAATATAACTTTCCAAATTGAAGTGACAAAAATCCTGAACAAGAAATCCTTATAAGGGTAAATGTTAATACTGCGTTATTTGAGCTCAGATTCAAACACACAATAATAAATTCTAGGAGACACGCCATTTGTGTTTTAGAGAACTCTCTAAAAATAAAATAAAATGACAAAACTTTTTTTACGTATTATATATTTAATATTCATTATCTGTTTGATCCTGAACATTTAGGTTTCTTTACATACATCCTTCTAGACACATGAAAGCGGAATGTTGCAAACAGAGAAAAGAACCACATGTTTTACAATTGTATTTTGTTAGGCGCGTTTTTTTTTCTTTCTTTGACAAGGTTTACAACGCTTTCGAGAATTATTCAGCGGACTGCTTCCTGCACCGCTATCTGGCCTATTTGTTTTTGACTGTAACTCTTTTAGACGTAAAGACATTGTCTTAGGCGAACAAGTTTTGTTGATTTAGAAAATGGGCCTAGTCGATGAAGATAATTTTATCTACAAAATCGGCGTTCACTTCTTGTTGTCCAATGATCCAATTGGTGAACTCTCTTCGCTGGGTATGGACTTTCTAAGCATGGAGATGCAAATCTTTAATGAGAATACGGTGAAGAGTGGCTGTTGAAATGTCCAATTCTTGTGCACGTTGACGAATCGAGGACCCCGAACTCTCAGCTACACCCTAACGAACTGTCGTGATGATTTCTTCTGAACGACCACTACGAACTCGTGTCGTTTGTTTCACATCAATAACTGATCTAACTACTTTCGAATTCTTCGATTATTCTTTTCACAGTTGGTAAATTTGAAACATTATTTCTAACGAAAATCGGACGTACTTTCAAATCGTATCAACCAGACTTTCACCACTTTGAAAGTAATGTTTAATAGTAAAGACGCTTTATTGTATCGTGTAGCCCTCCATGTCTATTATAATGATGATGTATCATGACACCCAAAATGGCGCGCAATATTGCGCTCTCACTGTTTAGATCTTGTTCGGTAACGTGTTTCTACTTTTTAAATTAAAGGATTCGATTGGTTACTGTGTTTTATAATGACCCCTTTTCTTTACCACACCCAATATGACAGTGAAAACTGAAAAATTATAACTATAAATTATACTAAACTATAATATATCAACGCCCTGTATAATATTTTACATCTATCACTTTTGTTCTTGGACAGATTGTGCCTATACACACTTGCACAACGTTTTATCTCTTTAGACAAGAAGATATTCAGGTTACATCTCTTGTTTTTAATTGATTTCTGATCGGTTTCGACATGATAACAGAATAGGGACTATCATCCCCATATAATTATTTCAGTAAACATTTTGATAGGTCTCGGTTCATTTCCTTGAATTTCAGCTTAAAATTAACCCAAAGCTCTCTCACCGCTTTTCAATTACTCTCGTAAATCACAACGTATGCCTTTGACTTTGCGTTGTACACGTGATTATTACAAACCGATATAGCATTATTGAGATTAAGAATAATATTAAGCATTTTGATTTCTGCTCGTCAGAACTAGTTGCCGTGTTTACTAGATGTATAAATAAAGTAATGGGACTGGTAGTGTAGAATGCGATCAGGCAACCCTGTTGGTTTCCGCTTTGGAGAGGAGGTATGTCAGCATCTGATGCATCTTCAGAGTGAGGTTAAACTTCCTACAGTTACTGGGTGGTTTGTAGCAATTATTTTCATCAACCAGATTTTTTTAGTGCATTGTAAAAACGAGTGGCAACTGTTTTAAGCAATGGTGCGCTATCAAGTTTTGTTTCAGACTTTTTCGGGCACAGTGCGATGGAAACTTTCAACAGGCTTATAAAAACATCAATAAACATATAAAAAGTAAGTGTTACGCATGCTGGCTTTGCTAGTCGCGTCATACAGATGTAGCAAGAACTAAGCGAGGAAGGAATTAGCTCAGATGAAGGGGAAGACTTTAGCAATTCAGATGATGATCCGGACTATGTTTTGCCTGCTCATTTGCAAGACCACAGGTCTGATAGAAGGTGATTGTGAATGAAAATTCTCAAGTGATTGAACCGCACTTGAGGAAGATATTTTCGACTCAAAATATTTCAAGGGGCTAAAAGCATTTATTGTAAAATTACTTTCAAATACAGGTAGTGAGCAGCAAGCAGTTGAAGAAGTTGTAGCTGCCATACATAAGCTCCAAAAACGGAAACTATGTAGCAAGTATCCATACACCAATCAAATGAAAATACAATATATATGTATCAGCTGTTCTAATGTTATTTATTTAAAACATAGCAGAAATGTTTATGTAGACTAAGCGCTGATTGTTCCTACTCCAGGTACTTCACAATCATATAGATAATTTTCAATATTATAGATAAATTCATTTGATTTACTTTATTTTAGATTTACTTTTTCGTTCAACTAAAATTTAAATTAATTATATCAATAATTAATATTTTGTAATCAATTAATTTTCTTTTTATTGTGAATAAATATTCCTTTTTATTCAATATATTTTATTTAACTCATGCGTCAATGATTTTGGTAATAAAAATTACGAATTATTGAAAAAAGAGCATCAAAATTGAACATGGTCTCTCAGACCAGGTCTTTCACTCTACGTAATTTGAGACCGCCTTTCGGTTAAAGTGTTAAGCCACAGAAGAACCCTTACGCAGTTCAAAGCTTACAATGTGATGTGTAATATCACCAAGGGCTTATGTTTTCAAGTTGTTTAAGGTATTCTCAGAAGGCCGAAACTAGATTGAAGATGAATCTCGCAGCAGAGGGTTTTCAACTTTAAGATGTGATGAACATGTCCACACAATTCGGTATTTTGTGCATTCTGATCGTCGGCTGACAGTCAATGGACACAACCCCGTTCATGAAATTTTGACCAATAAATTGGGGATGAAAAAAATCTGCGTGAAAATGGTCCCAAAAAACCTTTCGTAGTATCAAATGGATAACAGGAGGGAAATATGTTTTTACTTTTTGGGGCGGATTGAAAATTACTTATTTTTTGAATTTTGTTATTACTGGTGACGAGTTGATAGTGCACCGTTGCTCGAATTTGTTGTCACTCTTTTCCAGAATTCACTAGGAAATGGAAACAGTTTATTTGAAAAATTGTTAAGGACCACCAAGTGGCTCTAAGGAGTTAATACTTGTTCTGAAGACTTACCAGATGTTGTCCTACCTCGCCTCCAAACAGAAAGCTAACACTGCTGCCAGATGGAACGCTACACCGTCAGTTTTATTACTTTATTTATACACACTGTAGTTTTTGAATCATTAGGATGTGTTCCACTTTTGCAGTAACCACACTGATAATTCATTTTTCTATGAAAACTTTTGTGTGAAACACTAAACTCAAAAGGATTTACCAGTGAACACAAAGCACTATTTTATCTTCCCGACGCGCATATCGCCAATCATGTTAGCATTATCAGGAAATGTTTCGATCTAATTAAATCCTTTCCTGAGGATGCCAACAGAGTCAACGAAACACGCGTCCAGGAATTAAAAACTGATGATGTAGTATTAGTGATAAGTCTCTTCGAATTTAGTACACTACATATAATAACATAAATTAGTACTTATTACTTTACACAAACTTTCAAGTTTCTGTCTTATTTCTTTTTGAATATATTAATTTTACTTGATTCTGGTATTTGCATTTATTCAAAAGTGGATACAATTTAAATGAGAGCCGTGAGGAAGTTTTTCCCTATCAGGTTCGCCTTTTAAGTTATAAAATGCGTAAAATAATAAATACACAGTATCTCGGAAAAATAACGGAACTTTTTGAATATAAACAAAACGGTAATTTAAATCAAACGAATCGATCAACTGATTCTGATGGTATAGCGCTTAAAGTGACGGTACCTTTTGCCATCTCGACTCTCGCCAACACGATTGAACAAAGAGTTAATATTAAACTTTGTTTCAAGTTAGGTAAAACTTTTACAGAAACATTTGAATTGATGAAAAGGGATTTATGGAGATTGGACAACCACTCTATCTTGGTCGGACACACATATATGTCCTAATGTGTAGTAATGCACATTGTTTGACAGTGGAGACAGAGGAGAAATAGTGTTTTAATAGATCTGAACTAAATAATTTAACAAATATTGAAACACTTTTGGTCATTGTTAAAGTAAGTAACAACAAATTGTATTACATATTTTAAAAGCAAATTTATTCAGGTACAAATTAGTGTGATAGTTTTATTAGCACAAGTTAAAAGTAGGGTTATGTTGTATAATTTGGCATTATGAGCCAACTTTCTTAGATTGGACCATATTATAGTTGCCCAAAATGGATCAGTTCAATTTAGGCAATCCTGATAAACTACATTTCCGAATTAATCTTTTGGGTCTTTTAGGGTACATATTCTGTAATTGATTTATATAGTTCGAAAGTGATTTATTAAAGTCTGTTGCAGCTTATCAGAATGGTGATACTCGTTTGAACGAGTATAGTCGTATTTATCATATACCTAAAGCAACTATAAAGAGATATGCGGATAAAAAAATACTACTGGAAATAAAGTGAAAACACTTGGTAGACATCCCACATTTATTAAAGACATCGAAACAATTCTAAACAAACATATTCTTCAACTCGAAGAATTTTTTTTTTGGTTTAAATAACCGAAAAGTGCGAAAACAAGCTTTCGAAGTCTCTGAAAAATATTCTTTGCCACATACATTTATAAAGAAAAGAAAATAGCAGGAAAAAAGTGATTCTACTCATTTATGCGCAGAAATCCACAACTCTCAATTGGAAAACCTGAAGGTATCTCAATGGCAAGAGCACGAAGCTTCAATAGAGAGAACGTATGGCATTTTTTTTGTATTTTAGACAAAACTATGGACGAGTTTAATTTCACCGCGGAAACTATTTTTAATGTCGATGAATCGGGATTTTCGACAGTACAAAAAACAAAAAGTGGTGGCTTGTAAAGGTAAACGCCAAGTTGGAGGCGTAAGTGCTAAATGTGGCGTTCTTACAACTATGGTATGCACGGTCAGTGCTGCTGGGTTTTATGTTTCTCCGATGATCATTTTAAAAAGAAAAAAAATCAACAAAGATCTTCTAATTGGGGCACCCCCCGCAAGCTTTGTTACTATATCAGAATCAGGTTCCATAAATTCCGAATTCTTTGTTGAGTGGTTGAAGCATTTCAAAAATGGTGCAAAGTGCAATCAAGATAAGAAAGTCATTTTACTGTTTGATGGGCATACAACTCATAGCAAGAACTTAAAGGCTTGTACCTTTGCGAAAGAAAATGTAATAGTATTACTGTAGTTGCCTGGGCATACCATCCATCGTTTGCAACCTCTAGATGTTGCTTTTTTTGGACAGCTATATAAATATTTTGTTCAGGCGCAAGAAACTTTTCTTCGTCAATATAAAGATGATAAGATATATCAAACTGAAATTTCTCAATTACTAAATAAAGCATATGGCAGAGCGGTAACTGTGGCAGTAGTAGGCAGTAGAAAATGCCTTTCGTGCCACTGGAACTTGGCCTGTTAATAGACATGCCAGTTAACAGAAATGCTACAACCTCAACATTGTGGTAATGTTACTGAAATTGAAATAATTACAGGACATTCGGCAAGTTCGTTAATACCCAATCACAGTGAAAGCGGCAGCGATTCCGCTGTTTATATTTCTCAGAAGGAAAATCGTAAAAAATATTATGGCTATCAACACAAAATCGACAGCTAGGTCCATCGTATTTTCTAGCACAAACAAGTATTATCCAGAAAGCACAATTATTATCAACTATTGATAACGTTCTGGGATTAAAACGTAGCATCAAAGAAAATATTAACAAGACAAAACCACAAAATATTGGGAAGAAAAGATGTGGCAAAGAAGAGAAGATTAAAAAGAAAAAAACAAAGAGTACAAATAAAAACTTCATGGTTTTGTACCATATGTGATAAAATAAAGGAAGAAGAGATGATTCAATGTGCTGGTGTGAGTCCAAGGATCAAGAAGTACTTTTCTTTTAATTGTACTTAATGGTTCATTCTAAGAAACCACTAGTCCATCGCAAGAAACCTGTTTCCTTACATGGACCAAACACTCAATTTTTTAAAATTATTTTTTATGATAATAATAATTAAAAAAAATAGTTAAGTGGTCCAAATTCGACAACTCTCCCTTATAAGCGGTTCCAGGACGGTCGTGATGCTTTGAAAGACAACCCAAAGCTAAGAAAAGGAAAAATTGGGATGAGTTGGTGGAAAAAGGGTGTGAAATGATCGTTTACGATGCGAATTCGACTATGAGATGGATAGCGGAGGAATTAAATACGACCAAAGACATGACTGAACGGCAACAAGTTGCTTTTTGTTGCACGATAATGCACGATCTCATTGAACCGTCGCTGTTCGTGAATTTTTCGTGAGAAAACAAATCTATATGCTGCAACATAATTCGTATTCACCTGATTTCTCCCCATTTGACAATTTCCTGTTTCCGAAACTCAAACTGACCTTGAAAAGAAAGTTTTATGATAGTGTTACACATTGAAGCGATAACGAAAAACGACATAAAATGTATGCGAACATTGGTCGGCATAGAATAAAAAGAATAATTTTGGCAAAATAACTAATTGTTTAAGTACCGTTATTTTTACGACATACTGTATATATTTAACGGAGGTGGTCGATATTTACTAAACCTCAAGAGATTTACTACTAAACACCAAACACAAAATTACACTTTTAACCGGTATTTAATTACTTATATCTATATTGTGATCATGTTCGATTTCATGTTGGGCAACACAAGATGTTTCATTTCTCCCATATCTAATGTGGGCAATGTGGTCTCTTTATATCTCGTTAATATGGATCTTTTTGTTTGCCCAATATACCTTGTAAATAACAATATGGCTTAGGCTTTAAATAGAAAAATTGACCTATTCCATTTAGTCAACTTTTTAACATAGCTCAGAAAACTTCACGGTTCATAATTTTTACACGCTTCATTAGGTAGGGTTATAATATAAATAGAAAATAGTTTCGTTTTAGAATTAGATTAAGTTATATCCTGATGATGCTAACATGGTTAGCAAAACGTGCGTCGAGAAATTAAAAAAGGCGATTTGGTTTTTAGTGCTAAATCTCTTTGAATTTAGTGTTTCACATTGAAGGTTCCAGAAGAAGAATTGATAGTCGATATTTGATAAAAAATTATATTAAATAAAAGAACTGAAACTTTTAAATATAGGGGAAATTAAGACATATGGTCTGTTAAATTTTGTATTATTAATAATAAACGTATTATAGAGTGTGGCTATTGGTGATGCTCTCTTTACTATTAACTGGTATAACCAAAGCATAAAGATAAAAAATATGGTTTTAATAATTATGTTAAGAACTCAAAAACCTCTCATGATGAATATAGGCCCATTTGGTGCTATGACCACTGAAACTGCCTTAAGAGTAAGTGACTATCTCATAAGATACATCACTTTATTACCTGTTATTAATTTTAGACCATGCAAGCTGCTTATTCCTATATCACATTGATGCAAAATTACAAATAACTTTGACTTTCACAGAGGTTGATTGTAGAATATATATAACAGAATATTTTTTTGTTAAAAACTTGCACCACTCTTAATAAAGATATTGCTTATGCTATAGCAGTTTTATTATTGTTATTTTTCTATTTATTATTATTGTTGCCTCCTTTTACTAAAGCAATTGGTTTTCTATGGTCTGCATAATTATTCATTCTATATATCACACGATGTTTCTAGGATACGATTAGTTGTATTGGTTTTCAATAAAGTCTTTATCATTTGCATATAGAACATATAACATATATCTATGGAAAATTAACATTTAAAGTGAACTATAAAACAAACTATTCTGATTAAATTTTTTTGATTGTTTAAAATCAATAACTGGTATTTTCTTAGAATAATGCATGAACTCCTTAGTTGTTTATGACTACTCAGCAAACTCTGGGCATACTTAATATTAAATTATCAATTCCATTCTGCTCTATTTCATTACATTCAGTAAAAAAGCACTCAAAAAGTTGTTTTCACGAACAAAACACCATCAAATAGATGCCAATCAGACCACAACCAAATGCCGGTCTCTGTGTCCCAGCCAGCTGTTCAATACGATTCCTCCGAGAAGCCAACATCAATAATCTTCTGTACCCTGCATAATTACTCGATCTATAATCACATCATGTTTCTCCATTATATTAACTTTCAATAAAAACTTTATCATTTGTTGTTTACGCTTTATGCATATGAATATTATATGGTTAAAAATAGAAGACAAAAAATAGTGCGACAGAGAAATAGGCCATTATAAAAACTAACTATATCTAACTAAATTTTGAATCAGGTTTTGATTTTCATCAAAAAATATTGTGTTTAATGGTTTTATCACGACAGATATACAAAAAGTGTTGGATTCCAATTTAGTGGGGTTTTCGATTTCGTGATTTTTTAGTGCGTCTAAACTTAAAATCCAAATAAAACAACAACCAAATTAGATGCTTTGAAGATATGTAGTTTATGTGGAAGAACATTCAATGGCATTCTGGTTTGAAAACAAAGTCGGAGAAATGTCTGGCGCGGTTACTGACAATTCTGTTAATCCAATTTCCGATCAGTTAGTCAATCAATTAGTTAGTTAGTTAGTCTTATGGGGATATTAGCAATTGTAGATTTCATGACTGATTTGAACTTGCGTGAATAGCTGAATTTATAATATTTAGAAAACCCACCAATACAACTATTTAGGCAAGTTCAAATCAGTCATGCAATCTAAAAATGTCCACTTTTTATAGTATGACCCACAGACTTCTAACGATTCCACTTAAAATAGACAGTTATGAAAAACAACTGCAACGCACACAGCAACCTGCATCTCCGCCCAAATGAACATTTTTGTAAGGTGCTTGACCTGGTATGAGCCCCACTCATCCCTGCAATTGGCGGGCACATATTTCGCCTCTTGATGTTCAGGCTCCTCAGGATACCGATACATCCTCTCCCGTCATAGAATCACTGAGAAATTTGTCTCCGTTTGGTTTTTTGTTTTTACCCAGTGATTCTTTCTTTAAATAAGAACAGGTATTTTTGATATTTTTTGAGTTTTAGATAGTGGTGAAAAACCCAAATAAAGGAAAAAAACATCACCTACAGATTTAGTTATATATAAAAACTCCATCCATGCAATACATAGATTAAAAATCCCCATGTCGATCGCAGTTAATAACGGATTCGTCCCAAACATTATAAATAAAATAATTAATAAAAGAACCATTATAATAATACATCCGGTTAATAATATCAAAAATGCAGCGTTCAGAACAATTACATATACGGGAAAAGTTACCTAATTAGTGTAGAGACCTTTATCCAAAACAAACAATATAAATATTGCTTTTAAAACAAACAATAGTCTAGGATGCCCCATTAAAAATAATAAAAGTCAAACAAATAAACTGTATAAATCAGGAGTATTCAATTGAATGCGGGTCGTGTCTAAAAGTTTATGATGGACAAATAGGTTGACATTAAACAACAAAATATTTCTCATTATGCTAACCACTTACATTATGAGAATAAATCCAAAAAAGTAAATCTTTTAGAGAGCCTAGACATTAATAAAAGAAAAAAATTGTATATTTTGCTAAATGACTAGCTAGACTTGAAACGTTCACCGTTATTAAATTTTTATTGCCCTCCTAGACGTTGACAAAAAATAGATTTCCCCACTACCATGTTTTATGGTATTATTAGATGGATAGACATTTTAGGTTGTAATTTCTTTTCTCACTGTTTAGCATAGTTTGTATTTGAAAAAGGCACTGTGTGTCGAAACAATTGTACATACAATTTTAAATTTAGCGGAAACTTTTAGATATTAATTTTTGCTTATTCTTTTAAATTATTACGAGGGCATTCAATAATAATTGATAACGGTTTGTGTGTTATTGATATTGTTACGGTGCTCCAATAGAATAGCGAGTGATCGTGCGAAAACTATACTGTTCCACTAGACACTTCGCGTCTTCTTTGAGCAACTTTTGGCAACAATATTCTTTCGCAAATTATTTCGACGGCGAGATGGGGACTATAATATGAGTCGCGAGTTTTTTAAGAAAAGTGGACAAACTTGTATTTATTTGTAAACATTCGAAAAAAGCCCGTGTGTTTGGTATGTTGTCATGAAAGAATACAGTTTAAAAAACATTATGAGGCAAAGCACGCTGCCAAATTTGACGGAATTGAGGGTCAAATGCGGGCTGATAAAGTGGAAGCCTTGAAAAAACTACAGTTGCAGCAATTTACATTTCAGGGACCAAATATAGAGAGCGAAGCTTGTGTAAAGGTAAGCCACTTTCTCACATCAACCGGCGGTACTATACTTACAATTTAAGCTCCGTTTAAAGTTAACTTATATTTTGTTATTGACAACATTAAGGCCTTTAACAAAATAGTTTTTAGGTGAGCTATATTGTATCGGATAAAATTGTTTACAAGTCAAAACCTTTCGTAAATGGAGGATTTTTAAAAGGGTTCATGGAAACAGTTGCAGAAGTTTTATGCCCAGCGCAAATATACCTAACCTATCCTTAAAAATCGGGTGTCTAAATTTGCTTTTTACTCTGTCACGATTGATGAGAGCCCTGATTCGACAGATACAGCCTAATTGGTAATTTTTATCCTTGGCATCGATAATAATTTTGAAATTAGAGAAAAACTGGCTGCCCTTTATCCTATGAAAGGAACTGCGAAGGGAGCAGACATTTGCAAATTTGTCATGATGGTATTGAATCGATACAATATTGACCTTACAAAACTATCAATTATCAGATGGAGCAGCCGCTATGGCTGGTAAAAATGAAGGACTTACAGCTTTAAAAAAAAGCCAGACTGGATTAACTTTAATGCAATATCACTGTAGTCGTATTACACATTAAAACAAAATTTATATGCCAAAAAAATAAATTTTGTCCATGTTATGAAAGAAAAGATGGTACATTTCATGAGGTTTCAAAGACTCGACCACCGGATAATTTAAAAATTGTTTGTCCAATATTGATGTGGAGTATGGGGATGTTGTTTATTTCTCATGTTCATTGGTTTAGTAGAGGAAAAATGTTGAAGCGGGTGTTCGACCTCAAAAAGGTAATTAAAACCTTTCTTACTAGCAAGAGAAAATCTGACCTCTTTGATGACCAAGAATGGCCCAGCGATTTTGTCTTTCTGACTGATCTCACCTTGCCTCTGAACGAACTGAATGGGCGGCTACAAGACAACGAAAACTTTCTAAACAACTTGTATGACAATATAAAATCCTTTGAAGTTAAACTCAATTTGTGAAAAATTCAGAAAACAGCTTCAGAAAAAAATATTTTACGCACTCACCGAACTTCAACTTGTTATTGTACTGAGGTGAACAAATATATATCCACAACAACTGATTTACAGGAAGAATTTATTTCAAAATTTCGAGACTTCACACTTCTTAAAGTAAAGTTTTGGGGTTAGAAACGCATCAGCAACTAAGAACGCTATTTAGCAACTGAACCCACAGCTTAACGTGGGTTCCGAACCACGGACATCAGCTACCGAAAACCCCGGTCAGCACCCCACTCGGGCTATCAACCCTTGGTTTTGTGCTTTTAACCGAAAGTATCTCGAGAAGCCTACCGACTGACGAGTGACCAACGTAGAAAATCATCATCATCATCGGCCTGTGTCGATCCACTGCAGGATGAAGGCCTCTTCAGCATGCTTCCAACTTTTACGGTCCTGGGCTTTCCTCTGCCACTCGGGTCCAATATACTTAACGATGTCATCAATCCATCGTGCTTTCAATCTTCTTCGCGGACGTTTGCCATCAAGCGGCATCCATTCCAGGATTGCCTTGGTCCATCTGTCGTCCCATCGTCTCGCTATATGGCCTGCCAATCACCATTTCAATTGCTTTACTGTAGAGTAAAGTCGATTGGAAGCAATGATGTCACATCCTTTTGTTTGTTCTCTGATCCATGTGCAGAACTTTCTGTCTCGTCTTGTAATGCCAAGCATACATCTTTCCATTCCCCTCTGTGCCAACCGATGTTTTTGAATTGATTGTGATGTGAGTGTCCAAGTTTCAGTTCCGTATGTCATAACGGGTAGAACGCACTGATCGAAGACTTTTCTGTTCAGACAAAGTGGGAGTCTGCTCTTAAACACTATGTTGAGCCTGCCAAATGCCTGCCAACCATATTTAACACGTCGTTCCACTTCCCGGGCGGCATTCCCCTCCATTGAAATCATCTGTCCATCTGAATCAAGATATATAAAGCTGTGAACAATCTCCAAATCCCTTCCCAAAACTGAAATTCTTCAGTTCTGAGTGAAGTTATTAAACATAACCTGGCTCTTTTTCAGGTTTATATCAAGCCAAATGGTTCCCCAGCCCTTTGCAGTTCTTGTATGCGTCTTTGCAGCTCTTCTGGATCTTGTGAAATGAGAATAATATCATCTGCAATTCTAAGATGGTTTAAGTTTGTACCATTGATCTTTACACCATCCTGTTCCCAATCCAGTTTACGGAATACTTCTTGAAGGCCAGCTGAGAAAAGAATAGGCGATATTACATCACCCTGCCGTACACCTCGTTCTACATTAATTCCCACTTCAAGATCATCAAGGTGAATTGTGACTGTAGCTCCATCATATATCGATCCTAATAGGTTTACATATGCTTTATCTACCCCTTGGCTAAGCAGTGCATCCATTATCGCATGCTTTGAGATGGAGTCAAATGCTTTTTCGTAGTCGATAAAAGCCAAGCACAGTAGCATGGTGTATTCGTTGTGCATTTCTGTGGCCTTCTGTACAACCTGGATGTCATCCATTGTACTGAATCCACTTCTGAATCCTGCTTGTTCTCTTGGTTGTGCGTCATTCAGTTTTTTTTAATATTCTTTTAGAAATTATCTTTTGACTAAGATAACTTTGAACATTACTGATAGGAGGCTTATTGGACGGTAGTTCTTTAAATCTTCCTGTGCTCCTATTTTGTTTTATATAGATATATATATATATATATATATATATATATATATATATATATATATATATATATATATATATATATATATATATATATATATAGATATATATATATATATATATATATATATATATATATATATATATATATATATATATATATATATATATACATAGACTTTATTTTGAAGCCCGTCGTCGGTCGACAGGGATACCAAAATCGGATAATAATATTTATGATACATTTTTAAAATAAAGTAAAAAAACAATAATTATTTTTATTCAAAAACGCAATTGTTCATAACCCCATTAATCCAAATGTGCCTCTCGTCGGAGAAGATTATTTTTGATTTTGAAGGAATATATAAATAATTTATCTACGCCGTTGATTCGTGTATCCTACCATGGTGAATTGGCATCCCCCCTTTTATGAGTGGCATTTACATTTCAAACCATGTTGCTGCTATTACGTTTCAATGTTCAGACGCTCTTATTAAAAAACTCTTTATATTGTATTAGTCTAATCAGTCCGTTTCTCTACCACACCCTGTATTTCATACAGGCGATCTGACGATTTCCTGAATTATTTGGCAGCAGCGCAGAAAAGCCCAAACAGTCCGCCAGGATGGCATATTTCCTCAGTCGACTTTGAAAATTCGGCACGTGCGAAACACTCCAAATAACGGTCGCCAAGTTTCCGTCAAATCTCTCGGAAAACTTATTAAAAGTCGTGACGATAAAAAAGCGTGAAAAACTTCGGACGGAATTGGACGTAATAAAATATTCCCCTCCCAGTCAATAAAACCAAAATTTTATAAACATCCTCATCGTGTTTTTTTAACACAAATACAGGGGAAAAACTTTTGAAATTGCATGTAAATAGAAACTTTTAATTAGACTGAATAATGACTGTTGGAAAAATAAAACTGTGCAAATATAATGTGATTAAATTTATTATATATTATTGTTAGTTTTTTTTGTGACTTGTCGTTTAGAATAAACATTTTTCTGTGATGGTTGACCCATTCAAAGTTTTTTGGGTGTTAACAAACAGCACTTATATAGGTGAGTGAATTCTGTTTATCAATTTAGGCTTCAGAAAAAAATTATACGATAATTATATTCATCATATACAGATATCCAGATAAGTTCTAACCAATACTAATATGCATAGGACACTTCAAAATAACAGACTTTGTTGTAAATAATTACACAGATGTTAAGTCAAAGTTGGAAAACAGCACAATATATATATATATATATATATATATATATATATATATATATATATATATATATATATATATATATATATATATGTATATATATAGATATATATATATATATATATATATATATATATATATATATATATATATATATATATATATATATATATATATATATGTATATATATATATATATATATATATATATATATATATATATATATATATATATATATATATATATATATATGTTCAACAAAAATAAGGAAGTGGGCTCCTGGAGAATCATATAAAAAACAATGAAAATTCACCCGCACTTCACTTGGTTTTTTGTCGTTCTCCCATCCGCCATCCAAAGCGCCACATGATGGCTGAGCTGCATGTGATTGCAGCCACCATTCGACAGGGCCGATTTATATGGTCATGGCTTTAGTCGTTCCCTTCATCCGCTCTCCGTGTGTTCAGCTTGAGCCCAGCTGATAACGGCTGAACGCCAGAAACCGGTCGTAGGAGACGCTTGCTGACGCTTTGGATGGCGGATGGGGGAAGGACAAAGCACCAACGCATACGGATGTATTTTCATTATATATATATATATATATATATATATATATATATATATATATATATATATATATATATATATATATATATATATATATATATATATATTATATATATATATATATATATATATATATATATATATATATATATATATATATATATATATATACTCATCATGAGTCCATGTCGATATACTGCGGGATGAAAGCCTCTTCAGCATGTTTCCAACTTTTACGATAATGGGCTTTCCTCTGCCACTCCGGCCCAGTATACTTAACGAGGTCATCAGTCCATTGTGCTTTTGTTCTTCATTGCGGACCTTTACGATCAAGCGGTATCCAGTACAGGATTGCCTTGGTCCATCGATCGTCCCATCGCCTCGCTATTTCAATTGCTGCCATCTCTATTTCAATTGCTTTACTCTTCCAATAATGTTACAGACTTTCGTTTGTTCCCTGGTCCATTGCCATGTGCAGGACTTTCTGTCTCGTCTTGTAATAACAAACATACCCTCCATTCTTCTCTGTCCAACCCGAAATTTTTGAATTGATTACGATGTGAGTGTCCAGGTTTCACTTCCATATCTCATAATGGGCAGGATGTACTGATTAAATACTTTACTTTTCAGGCAAAGTGGGAGTTTGCTTTTAAATAATATGATGAGCCTGCCAAATTCCTGCCAGCTACATTTAACACGCCGTTCCACCTTCTACTAGATGGTATCCCCTTCCATTGAAATCCTCTGCCCAATATAATATATATATATATATATATATATATATATATATATATATATATATATATATATATATATATATATATATATATATATATATATATATATATATATATATATATTATTATTATTATTATTATTATTATTATTCACGTATGGGCTGTTATGGGCACGTGTGGGCTATTATTCCACGTTGTTGTTGTTAGCCTTCATTTGCGCCCATACTAATTTCATTCTTTCGCAATGAGCTTTTTTCCTTTCATCAAACCAAGTTGTTCCAGTCTTCCTACATTTTTCTCTCTGGCCAACCTTCCAAACGTTAACCTTGTGTCTGAAACAGCCTCTATCCTGAATTTCACTTTGTGTAATATTTGCTGATCTTAGGTCCTCTTTAATTGCCGCAATCCATTTAATTATTTCTACTTTAGCTCTACTCCTACTTTCATAAAATTCGACTATTTGTTTAGTTAGCCTACTCGGATTCATCCGTTTGATGTGTCCGTAAAACTTAAGTCTTCTTTTTCTCATATCGCTATGTATATCTGTGTATTGTTTGATTTCTTGGTTTTCTCGAAGTCGGTATGTTGTGCTATTTATTTGTTTGGGGTCTAGGATTTTTCTTATGATTTTTCTTTCCTTCTTTTCAATGTCCTCGATGTCTCTCTTTCTATTCAAAATGAGCGTTTCTGCCCCATATAGACATTCTGGTTTAATAAATGTGTTGTAATGTCTCAGTTTTGTTTTTTTAGATAGGCATTTTTTGTTGTAAATATTTTGTGTAAGTCTCAATGCCGTTTCCATTTTTTGACATCTACCCTTATTGGCCGCTTTTTCCAACCCATTTTCCATGATTATTACACCCAAATATTTGAATTGAGAGACTCGTCTGATGTTACCATATTTTGTTTTTCGAAATGGTGTTCTTAGTCTGCTGAAGGTCATGTATTGTGTCTTTTCAAAGGAAATTTGGAGTCCTACCTTTTCTGCTGTTTCTTTTAGAATTTCAATCTATTTCTGTGCCGTTAATACATCTTGAGCCAAAATAGCTAGATCATTAGCAAACGCCAGACAATCAATTTTGATGTTGGTTTTCCCCAGTTTAATGGGCTGGTCAATATTCAGGGCCGACTTTTTTTCACGCCACTCCTGTATTACTTTTTCTAGAACACAGTTAATAATTGCCAGCGTTTTCAGATCTAGTCCTTGTTCTTTCAAGATTCGGAATAAAGATTCGAGGTCTATAGAATCATATGCTTTTTTGAAATCCACAAATGTACAGACGAGATTTTTATTGTACAGTTTTTGATGTCTTAGGATCAACTTTAGATTCAGGATCTGTTCAGGGCAGGATCTGCCCAATCGAAAACCTGCTTGATATTCACCAACTTTAGTTTCTAACTGTCCCTGTGCTTTGTCTAGTAGACATTGAGATATAATTTTGTAACAAACTGGGAGAAGAGATATCCCTCTATAGTTGTTTACATCCGTTCTATCTCCTTTCTTGTGTAGCGGATGGATTAAAGCATCTTTCCAATCTTCCGGAATCCGTTCGGTTCGCCAAACTTCTTGTAGAATTTTGGTTATTTCCTTGATTGTACCTGGACCAGCGGATTTCAAAAGTTCAGCAGTGATTCCATCTTCACCAGAAGCTTTGTTATTTTTAAACCGCTTGATTTGCTTAATTATTTCATCTTCATTCGGTGGTAATGAATCTGGGTTTGTTTGTGTAGGGTTTAGTGTTGGTAATTTGTTTAAAGGCTCAGTACAGTTTAGTATTTGTTCAAAATATTTCGCAAGTTCTTTGCAATTGTCTTGGTTATTTAGAGCTAATTGTCCGTTTTCCTTTTGGAAGCAAAGACTTTGGGGTTGATAGCCCTTTAATTTAGTTTTAAATGTTTTGTAAAAGTTTCGGGTGTTATTTTTTGGAAGCCTTTTTCTATTTCATTAAGTTGATTGTTTTCATATTTTCTTTTAGTTTGTCTAATTAGCTTCGATGTTTCTTTTCTTACTTCCAAAAAGATGTTATATTTTATTGCTGTTTTTTGACTGTTCCAATCTTTGAATGCTTTACTTCGGCTTAATACTGCTTGCTCGCAAACTTCATCCCACCACGGATGTTTTCTACGTTTTTGTAAAGGGACCAACTTTAAGGCTGTTTTAATAATTTTTTGTTTCAATTCTTGCCATTTCTGTGCTGGTTGTTTATCAAGCTCTTCTGTTAGGGCTGGTTTTATTTTCGTTGGGTCGAACTTTGGTATTAGCAGTCTCTTTCGAATAAGTTTTCGAGGTTTTAAGCTAAGTTTGATTCTAGTCAAGTAGTGATCCGTGTCTATGTTAGCTCCTTTTCTGACTTGAACATTCAAAATCTCTTTATAATTGGGGTACGAAATGGCAACATGGTCAATTTGAAATTCACCTATGTACGTGTTTGGGCACCTCCAGGTCTTTTGTTTTGTTATTTTCTTCTTAAAATGTGTTGACATTATTTTTAGATTAAACTACGAACATAGTTCAACCAATCTTCTACCATTATGGTTAGTCCATTTATGAGCGGGAAAACTGCCGACTGTTTTCCTGTACTTTTTTTCTTTCCCTAGTTGGGCGTTGAAATCACCCAATAGGATTTTTACATGGTTAGAGGGAATTTTAGAGATACTCTTTTCCAGAATTTCCCAGGACTTATTTACTTTTTCAGGATTAGATTTATTTTCTTCGTTAACTGGGAGGTGTGCATTGATTAATGTATAGTTTTTGTTAGCACACTTGAGGGATAGAGTCATAACTCGATTATTTATTGGCTGGACATTAGTTATAGAACCAAGAATGTTTCTTGAGATAGCGAAAGCAACACCGACATGTGGTGTATTTTTGAGTATTCTTTTGTCAGTTTTACTTTTAAAAATTCTGTAGTTGCCGAATTCCAAGGTGTTATCATCTGTCAATCTGGTTGCAAAGGTAAAATTTGGATTTTTTGCTATATATATATATATATATATATATATATATATATATATATATATATATATATATATATATATATATATATTTATATATATATATATATATATATATATATATATATATATATATATATATATATATATATATATATATATATATATATATATGTATACCACTGGTGCTGGGTACATCAAGGAAGTTTTAAATCCTATTGTGCGTCTGTTCCGAGATGCAGTAGGCGACGGATTTGTTTTCATAGATGACAACGCACTTTCTCATCGAACAGCAGCAGAATGAAATGTTCTTGTAGAGGAGTGAATAACCAAGTTAGGGTGCCCAACAAATTCCCCTGACATGAGTATCATTGAACATGCTTGGAACATTCTGAAAACACGCATCAAGAAACAAAACAATTGTCCTCTTACCTTGTGAGAATTAAAAAATGCTGCTCGTGAAGGATGGCGACGAATTCCACAAGCCCAAAATGATTATTTAATCGATAGCATGCCAAATAACCTACAGGCATGCATACAGACCCATGGAGGAACTACTGCTATATACATATATATATATATATATATATATATATATATATATATATATATATATATATATATATATATATATATATATATATATATATATATATACATATATATATATATATATATATATATATATATATATATATATATATATATATATATATATTTATATATATGTTACATCTAATATTTTCACGGATGGTAGATAATGTTTCGGGTGTCGATCCGTTGATTCTGTGAGGAGTCACGACGTTTCGCCAAAATCGCATTTGGCATTTTCAAGTATTGTCCGCTTCGACCGAAGAGTCC